>ONZK01001183.1:7344-17580 GCA_900322385.1 Pharnaceum exiguum | reverse complement strand
CCCTTTGCCCCCCCCCCCCCCCCCTCTCTCTCTTTAATCTCAATTCTGGCGTTTTCTCCTGTCTATGATATTGTTCATCGGTTACTTGAGCCTATTGTACCCTTTGCTCTCCACTGTGAAGTACTTGAATGGTGCATGTTTAAAAATAGTCTTAGATTGTTGTATCCCAAGTTCTAACCATCGTATAATTATTGTCATGGAACATCTGATATCCTTTATTCCATTCCGAGGGGATCTTGGTGCCTAAGATGAGTGTTTTTATTTTTATTTTCCGTTGCCTTGATAGTGACTTGGAAGGAAAAGGGAAGAGGATGTAAAAAAGTGCTAGACTACTAGAGAACTTTGATTTTATTGGTGCATTAGGTTTATCCTGCAGTTTTACATCAATTATTACTAAATACAAACGATGTTACTAAACTACTCCCTTTTTGTGTAAGTGGCATCGCCTGAGAGAGAACAGTTATTTCGTTATGACAAATTGTTGTTGATAGACAGATGTCAAATGTCTATTTATAGGTAATTTAAACAGAATGTAGAGAGTTGGTCACCTGATAATGAACATAAGCAAAGTAATGATATAATGAGTTCCCTCATATGCATCGAGGAAGGGTGTTTTCTGGTCCCCTAGCCCAAGGTGCCTTAGCCAACGCCTATGACCAACAGTTGAGGGCTGTCTTGTTTTATGGGTCCTTTAATATGAGAGAATCGCACACTGTAGCCGTGACCTTGGTCCCACTTCCCCAGACCCTCAGTTTTTAGTCCAGGAGTTTAATTGTTGGTCTTAGTGCTGGAATAAGCTCAGCTCATGATCACTCATGTAGTCATGTTGGACCTATAGGAGGTCCACTCATACTTGACTTTGTAACAACTAACTCAGCATCATTGTACTGCTCTCCATAGGCCTGGAAGATTTTATTTTGTGTAAAAAGCCGAACATAAGAGTAATTTTAGTTGATCTGTGTGCATTGAAAATTCCAACATGATCGGCTACTTAATGGGTCAACATCGAGTCAACTCCCTCTCCCATGAGTAGAAAATCTCATGCTTCTTGGCCACTACTATGGTACAACTTTGCAATATTGCCAATGTGATTTCTAGATGTTATTAATGAGGTGTGGTAGCTTCCATATTAATGAGATTGATGACAAAGTGCGTGGTTAGCATCTTAGCATAGCGAGGACTTGGGTATGACCATGTTCATATGGACAGAAGAAATGCTGGGATCATCAGCACATTCTGAAATTGTAAAATGGAGTTTAACAGAAAGAATTCTATGAAGGGCAACTTCTGAAATGCACAGAAGTGGAAGAGCATCCTGTCAGTCTAGCCTAGGTTAAGGTGCTTAAGATTGAGAACTTGCAAAGGCATTTTTGTGGTATTGTGTCTGACCTGTCTTTTCTCCTTTCTGCAGTGCTGAAACTCCCAACAGGACAAGGCAAAGCACTTCCATATCTAATTACATTGGTCCCACCTTTGGTACTTGCTCTGTTAGACCCCGAAATATTTTTCAAGTCACTGGATTTTGCCGGAACATATGGAGGTAAGATGATCCTGCCATTTTTCCTTTCTTCTGGAACATTTCTCTTCTGATATCGGTGTCTTTGAACTTCAATGTCCATGATGTATAACCCAGTGTTGTTTCTCTTCTTCTTTTTTAGTTTATTTACGTCCCTGTCTTTTATATCCATGATGGCATGATGGGGAATTCCTGACATTGCGTTTATGGTCTTTGCTTGCATGTTCCACAGTTCTGGTGCTGTTTGGAATTCTTCCTGCAGCGATGTCTTGGTCAGACCGTTACTCAACTTCACCAGATCTCCCTAAAGTACCTCCCCTAGTACCTGGGGGAAAGCTTACCCTTTCAGTTGTTATCGGTGGCGCTATCTGGGTCATTCTGTCAGAAATACTCAACAACTTCACTCACACCAACTCATGAATTCATGGTGAACTCTTGCACTAGGAAACCCGTTGTTTAACCAGCGAGGGAAGAGTAATAAGCTGATTTTTGTTTGTATTGTATAGCTTACCGCTTACCCAAAGAGCAGTTCTTCATGCCTTCTGCCAAGTTATCTACAGCCTACAGGTCAAATGTACTGAATTTGTTATAAATGACAATGACTCTTTAAGTCTTGACTATATTCATCTTATTCTTTCATGCTTGAGACAGTGTGACAGTGTCCAGCTACAAAAATGAAGATTATTTGGCGATTTACCGAATGCTGTTAGTGTTTCTTGGTTAACCTCCCTGCTCAAATGTACATTTCTACCTGATTCATTGCCGAGTGTAATGTCCTTGAGGCTTACGCTCTCACAGTCTCACAGCCCAGCCACAACTTACTGTCGCCCTGTGGTACATGCACAATAAATTATAATTAGGTTTCTTTAATTAAAAAAACACAATTCTTTTTTTTTTTGAGATTTTTTTTAAAAAAAATTTATATGGTCAATAAATTAAGGAAAACTTCTAAACAAATTTAGCGTAAGGATTTGTTTGTTTATTTTTGTTTCCAAAATCCAAAAAAAAAAGGTAACGTTTCATAGTGTACCCTTGGGCTTTTGGGCAACCAATTTCCGTTTCCTAGACGGAATAAAACACTACTTCCCTATATATATATAGAACCATATTGTAGGCAGCATTGTTAAGTTTGAGTTGTGAAACCTCACACATACTACTTTTTTCACTTTCTCTGCCAAGTTTTCTCTAGTCTTCACAACAAAGAACCATGCAGATCTTCGTGAAAACCCTAACGGGGAAAACCATAACCCTAGAGGTAGAGTCTTCAGACACCATTGACAACGTCAAGGCCAAAATCCAAGACAAGGAGGGCATCCCTCCAGACCAACAACGCCTCATCTTTGCAGGGAAGCAGCTTGAAGACGGCCGAACTCTTGCTGATTACAACATCCAGAAGGAGTCTACCCTCCACTTAGTCCTTCGCCTTCGTGGAGGTACTATGATCAAGGTCAAGACCCTCACTGGAAAGGAGATAGAGATCGATATCGAGCCTACCGACACGGTGGACCGTATCAAGGAGCGTGTTGAGGAGAAGGAGGGCATCCCACCAGTGCAACAGAGGCTTATTTATGCTGGCAAGCAGATGGCCGATGATAAGACTGCCAAGGATTATAATATCGAGGGAGGATCCGTTCTTCACCTTGTCCTTGCTCTTCGTGGTGGATGTTAATTGTTCTAGGGCAATTCGACATTATTAGGTTTCCATTTAGTGATTAATTGGTCATATTATGCCTCCTTTTGCTGGCTACCAAGGTTTAGTAGCTAGCTCAGGCAGGGTTTACTTGTTGTTTTGAGAAATATTGTGGATGAGTATTGAACTTTATGTTAATAAGAATTCTTTTTCAAATAATACAACATACATTGCACTCAAAATAAAAAAACAACATACATTGAGTACTACTAAGAGTACAACACTACAAGTCTACAACTGATCATTGCATTCTTTTTCATGTTCGTTCATGCAACAATTTGATCGATAACTAGAAAGCGGTAGGGGTTATATATTTTCTTTTCGGGTGATTTTGGGAGCGGCCTTTTTGCCACAAGGGTTCTTTTACATACGTCTGAATTGATATTATATTGTTCAAAGTCTCGATTTGCGAATTTTTCGAGGGTGAAAAGAATTGTGTGTGTTCAATATTTTGTTTCAGTAACAACAACAAAACATTTGCACAAACAAGGAGAAGGTTAATGGTGAAACATTGATACCTGCTTGACAAGAAATACGCAGTGCCACAGTAAAGAGCTCAATAGAGAAACTGACAGAAGCTTTGCAAAGTAAAATAGATCTTAGAAATATCTACACACTGATCCAGAGAAAAAGAAAAAAGCAAAATCTGGTCACAACACCACATACACGAGTGTCCTAATGAAATAACTTGTTCCACATATTTACCAAGTTCGATTGAGATATGCCAAAAGAGTAACTAAGGCATGCAGTAAAACACACAAAGAAAAATAAACCAGAACATAACCTAGTAATCAAAGGGCCAGCCAGAGTAGTGCATCTCATGATTCTCTCCGTGCGTGCTGGTGGTGGGGGCGGAGGTGCTTCTTGATGTTGTTGTTGTTGTGCTAGCACCACCAGGTTCTGCATATTCCCGGTTGCTGCTGGTGTTTGATGAGCGAAAAGGCCACAGAAAAGAGAAGGGATTCCTCCTTCCCTGGTTCGGATCAACACTCTCTCTATCCCTAGAGTTGCTACTAGAACTACTTCTGTTCCTACTACTGGACCCTTGGCTCTGATTAGGAGGAGTAGATCCCAAAACATGACGACAAACAGGGCAAGAATTATGCTGAACCAACCAAGGAACTATGCAATCAGAGTGATAGATGTGGTTGCATGGCATTTGTCTAGCTTCAGTACCCAACTCAAACACGTCTTTACAAACCGGACAGTGAGAGTCTGTCTGAAGATGTGCACGAGTAATCTTGATGGTAGGCATTCCATCAATTGCGGAACGGGGAGCAGGTGGCGGGCCTTGGCGGTCAGTCATTAGTTGTTCAATCAAATCCTGAAGCCCAGGCCCAACAAATAAGTCGCCATTATTACCTCGGCTGAATCCAATACCTGGTGTTCCATTGAAAAACATCTCGAACCCTGCATTCCTAGGCATTCTACCAGGGACTTCTCCTTGGAAAATAAGCCAGGGGTTACGCCCTGAATCTATACCTTGTCTCCTTCTATGGGTCATAAAAGCATCGAAGGCTTCCATTAATCCAAATCTGCGGTTGGGATTATTTTGAAGCATCACAGAGTCCAGAGCTTCCATTATTCCATAAAGTTGGTCAGGACCATCCCTAAATCCATAAGATCCATACCCTCCAACCGGACCTCCTCCACCACCTCCTCCTCCCCCTCCTCCATGTCCACCAGCTAGCCCTAACTCATCTAACTCTTGTACAAAACCACCACTGCAGAGAGGGCACAACATCCCTCTGCTTCTAGGGCGAATCGCCTGCCTGCATTGGTAGCACCAGTGTGTATTTCCACCACGGCTTGACATCGTTGCCACTCTCACTTCTTATTACTCAACAGTCAAAAAGTTCCACAAGATAATAATCCAACAGCTTCAATCAACCAAATGTTACTCTGCATCAAATAAAGCATCAAGTTATGTTGTTCAATGAATTCACATCTAATCAAAAAGGTGCAAGCAAACTTTCATCTTCCGGGCACAATACGAGTAAAACAGGCACAAACAACCCTCAAAATTCACCACAGATACATCATCAAAGAATCCGGTACCGCACTCAATCACCCCTACCATCCAATTCACTTGTCTAAGTCATCTAACTAATCTCACTTTCCAATCAAACTAGCATTGACTATGAACTTCCAAATTCCAACTATGCTAAGACCCTCAATTGCCCTCTCCCTTGTCTAATTCAATAACATGACATCTTAGTATCCTACTCACTTCAATCTAAATCAATTAATCATTGCAAAGGCTCACATCATACCATAACATCATTACCAACAATCCAACATGAAACAACAACAACAACAACAACAATCCAACATGAAACAATTTGTTCAATTCATACAATTAACATACTAATTCCAAGATCCAAATTCACAAGATGCAAAATACATATTAAACATATTATTAGTACTCCAATCACTAAATCCACATCTACAAAACTCCAAAAAACCACAAAATAGGATTAAAGTTTCAATCTTTACACAAAAAAGATGAGTTATGACCCAGATGATAGTAAAGTTCCAATCTTTATCAAAAACCCACAAAAGATTAGGGAAAACAAAGATGACCCAGATGATCAATCACAATAATAATGCTATTCAAAGGAGAAAAATGATAGGAGAGAGTACCTGCTACAGACATAGTAGAAAACCCCAAGTGAAGGGGAAAAGAGGAGAGAGAAGGGAGTGGAGGGGAAGAATAAGAGAGAAGGGAGAATGTGAGATTCTAGAATGGCATCAAATTGTCCTATTGGATATAGGATTGATTTGTGTTTGGTTGGTAATTGGGTAAGAAATTAAACACAGATCAAATATACTGTAGTTATCTACTGAGATGTGTTTTTGTTTTTGTTTTTTGAGAATAGATGATAATTGATGGGAAAAAAAAAGATACTAATAAGATGATCAATGGACTTCTGCCAAAAAAAATATTAGAAAAAAAACAACAAAATTAATAGGGGTATAAATATTTTTTTTTACTAAATTAAAAGTTAACTAGTAGATATAATTTGTGGACAAACTTTTAAGACAAAAGTGACACTTAATTGGAGACAATATTATCAATGATTCACTATATCGTAGAGGCGGAAAAGAAAGACTTTTCGTAGTCCCTTTGGTTGTTTTTTGGACTCGACCCGAATCACATACCTTACATTTTTTTGGATGTCTCAGGTACTCTACACTATAGACTGTAGTGAATCACAGTATCACACACCTTACATTGACAAACTATATGTTTCTAAGAACAAAGTCTTGGTCGTTTTTATGGAGCACTAGGGGTTTAAATACGATATTAGAAATACATATACGACAATTGGACCAATAAGTCTAGGTCTTTTACGTAGTCATTTCCTGTGTGATTAATTTTACTTTCATAGATTGACTTGGTGGTTGTTGTAGTGTCATGACTTACTGATTTGATACTTCGTATGTCTCGATACTCTTGTTTATTAGGATAAACGATAAAGTCATCATACTAGTACGGCTGATGGAGAAAGTTCGATTGCCATAGGCATGATCTACAGATCTAATAAAGCTTTTACGTGTATAAACGGAAGTGTAACTACATCTTTCAAAAAAATGATCTACAAGTTGACTATTAATTCAATTATGTGTTAGTGTTATGTTACTACTTACTAGTTACTAGTATAAGTGAAACTTTGTCAAAGCCAAAAAAAAAAGAAAAAGATATCAAGCATGTCCTTGGAATTAAATCTCAGTGATGAATTGGTCCTGCTACAGTCCACTCATCTCTCAAAGCTTGCATCTATTATAGAAACAACAGAAACAAAATCTTTAGTGAAAAAGGGGAGCCCCCTGAAAAAACTAAACAGCACACGATGTAGCTGGATATAGTTTCTATTAGGCTGGCAGGCCTTCTTAAATTTTGTTGAAGGCAGCAATGTCACAACTCTGGATATACTCGTTGCGTGGCTCGACGGTGAGGTAATCTTCGATCACATTGTCAGGCGAAACAAGGTCATCGACAATGGTCATCATAATCGACAGCTTCTTGATACCATAACCAACGGGGACCAGTTTGGCTGCACAGAAATAAGCTCAGACATAAGAACCAGAAGAATTTTAGTGAAGGAACTGTGAAAGGTAAGAAGCAGAGAAATGAAATCGTACATGCTCCCCACAGAAGACCTTCCAGTTCAACGCTGCGGACAGCCTCTTCCAGCTTCTTCATGTCTGTCTCATCATCCCAGGGCTTCACGTCAAGAAGAACAGATGATTTTCCACCTACAAGTAGAGGGTAATGTGTCAATTACGAGAAAAGCTGCCGCTATCACTAGAAATGATAAAACAGTGACTTTCCACTTGACACAAAAGTCAGCAGCCCGAACTTTACTTAAAAATGAAAGTTTCAGTTAAGGTCAATTAAGTGATGAAGAGAGTACTATACCACCCCTCAATGCAAGGCAGCCAATTCAACCATCGAAGAGAACACAAGTTGAAGCAAAATAAATTGTAGTGAACAAAAAGGAACTCACTCTCTTTCTTCTTCGTGGTGGCTTTCTTTGCAGCCTCTCTCTCCTCTGCAGCCTTCTGCTCCTCCTCAGTTTCATCGCCAAAGAGATCCAAATCATCATCGTCAGCGGCTTCTTCCTGGCAAATCACAGAACAAATTTTCTCGAGTAAATTCATCTAACTCAAAAAGACAGGACCAAAAGATTGAGAAGTTAGGCCATGGGTCTGCAAGCAGCTCCAAGACTCACTGGTATACATTGTTCAAAGTACATAGCGCCAACAATGCAAAAAAGTATATAAAGAATGAAGAAAGGTAAATCAGAGCTATGCCTAACAAGGTAGTGCTGCTGCAAGCAAAAAATCAAAAAATGAAAGAGTTGTAACATACTAATAGAAAGGGAAAAGGTATAGTAAATCTATGGGGGTCGGCCAGACCAGTTTTCACTTTTCAACACCATCATAAAAGGAACTTGCAACGGTTTGCAATGCAGAACATCCGAGGAGCAGAGGGTGAAAATGTATAATGCAGAAATTCAACAAAAATAACTAAAGAAGCATAAGCATAACAAACGAACCTTCTTCACTTCCTTGGCAGGAGCAGAGGAAGCTGAAGATGATGAATCACAGGAGAATCTCACTCCAACAGCTTGGCCAGGGAAACTGCCATAGTCCATGTTACACAGAAAATGAGTAACTTTGGCAAAAATTCACAAAAAAGGAGGATCTAACTGATACAATCGAAGAAGTAAGAACATTATTCCTTTTAGAGAATAGAAAGATCATCCAAATTCCCACAGTGGCCTCTTTGTCATCACTACGAACCAAAAGCTCGAAAAATATTCTCAAGCAACAATGTCTACACTCCGAAGCTACAAACAACACTTCAAAACCCAGTTAATCAAAAATGAATGAAGATAACACCATCTCTTTGTTTACCAAACTACACAGCAGCAATTGCACTAAACAGTAAAACTTGAACATCATGATAACTACTCTTGAAAAATAATCATGGCAACCTCGTTATAGCTATCAAGAAACACCTATACAATTAATTTGATCGTCACGAACCAGATATTCAATCAGCCGCACCTACAACTATCCATCGAATTATTGGTCTAAAAACAAGCCATAGATAGCAAATTCTAGCAAAACCCACAACAAAAGCATCACCAGAAGCTCAATCACAATCAGCAGTAACTACAACTGTCCAACAAATCAATGGTCTAACAACAAGCTATAGATAGCAAATTCTACGCGAAACTGAAATCAGAAGCATCACCAAAAGCTCGAAATCAATCTACCTGGCAGCAAGCTTCACGGAGACGGTGGTGTACCACATGCTGGCATTGGGGTAAGCACGACCGGGATTCTCCACTACTGCACCAAACACCTTGATATCATCCTTGGTCAATGCACTCCTACAAAACATTAAATTTAAAAATAAAGGTAAAATCTCTGCATCACATCATGGTCACAGCAAAAAAAATGTCGCAAATCACCACTAAACATATTAATCAGTATCTAATCTACTTTATCAAGCAAAATAGTAACTGGGTTTTTGCCTAAAACACCAATCAACCTGCAAATTCTACCAATATTAACCAGATTTACATTGGTTTCATACGTCTTGCATAGCCACACATCAAAAAGATACAATCTTTATCAAATAAGCTAACAATCAACCTCAAAAACCAATACATCTAGCATAAAAACAGACTTAAATACAAAGAAAAACAGTCAATTAGCATTTTTAGATCAAAAAGCAACGATCTTTACAGAAAAACACCATCAACAAACAAAACCCACATGGCAAAAGTTGCAAAAAACATGCAAGATAAGAATTTATGCAAGGATGAAAAGAGATAGAGACATACCCAGAGATGTAGGATTTGCCAGCAAGGTGGTCATCAAGAGACTTGAGGCCAGATTCAGTGTGGAGATCCTTGAAAGTCACTGCCATTTGAGATGAGATGAGATGAGGAGAGAGAATGAAGTAGAGGTTTAGTGAGGCGGAGGAGAGAGAATGGAGTACTAGCTAGAGACGTGAGTAAACAGAGAGAGAAGGGAAGTGAGTGGTTTTGTTTGCTTGCTTTTATATTAAGTGCCTCCAACAAAAACCCTAACTAAAAGCCTTTGGTTTTTTTGTGTTTTTTTTTTTTTTTGGCCTGTGAGAGTATCAATACCGAATATTACTTTCTTTCCAGTTTCCACTTCTTTGTTACACCCCCGACAACTCGACAAGGCAACTTATTAGTTCATCTGATTTATGGTTATTCTTCATTTAGTTTCCATTTTACGAATTTCCTTGAGACATAAATTTGGTGGGAACAATTTTCATAACTAATAAAAGGAATTTGTGAAGTGTATTGTTTGTCAAATATTGTACTCTTTTTTTTTCCAATACCCTAAAATTTTTTTTACAGACAATACACTAATTTTTTTAGAATAAGTTTCTCTTTTCGTTAAATATAAAAATTTGTGTAAACCCGTTTCATATATAAGACTCCATAAAGAGTCTTATATATGAAACGGGTTTACCCAA
>ONZK01001182.1:63833-92780 GCA_900322385.1 Pharnaceum exiguum | reverse complement strand
TAGAGAGGAGGGGGAAGAGAGAGAGAAGGGTTTTTTATTTCTGTTTTGTGCCTACAGTTGTTAGAATGACAATCTGGGTATTGAGAGATATTAAAAATACAATCAGTTGAGTTAGTAAATAAATGAAATAATATTGTGACTTCTATTCTAAGGGTAAGTTTATCCCTACAACTCATTTGCAACTCTTCACAAATTTCTATGCATGCCACATCATCTTACAACTCCATTTTCACTCCCACATTATCTCTACAACTTTGTTACAACTCTCTTACAACTCCTTTAAATTTGTGCAAATGTTTTATTTTTTAAAAATAAAGTTTGGATGTGTATAATTTGAGGAGAAATAGAATATAATAATAGGTAGCATTTATTAAAAAAGAAAGAGAAAGTTGCAAGATGGGGTATTCATATGAATACCCCATCTTGCAACTTTGTGAAAGTTGTAACAACATTATCCGTACATCTTGGGTTGCAACTCCCTCGCAACTCACTAAAGTTGTAGGGATAAAGTTACCCTAATAATTTAGTTGGCAACCACTCGTGATTTAGTTAGTAAATAAATGAAATAATAAATGAAATAATATTGTGACAGCTCATATTGGTGCTTGCCTTAAAATGTTGCGAGTAAAAGATACTCAACTCTGATTTAGCAATTTATTACTTCGATGCAACATTAGTCAAGAGGCTGGGCTGATCTGTAATGTCTGTCGCTGTAATTGTCTATTTCTGATGAAGTATGTTGCCATTTTTTTGTTCTCTTACCAAATTCAAACAATTGAATAATGCAGGATTTGGTGACCTAATGATGTCTCTTCTCTTCACTTGCTCTTCAATGAAATCATAGCACCAGACAGATATTCTGTAAGATCCAATAACTTATTCCTGCCTCTCTGTTTCCTCGTTTCCCTTGGATTTCTTTTGCTTGCACCATATTGAGATCAGTGCTTATGGAACTATATTTCTGCTTAAGATATGAAGATGCCGTTGGTATTTGGTACGAGCACCCACAAGCTTACATGTGCCTTTGATCTAGCATATTGAGTATCAAAAAATCTTTTCAAGCTGCAGTTGTTACAGGTGAGAATATTAAGATTGATAACAATATCGCCTAATGCTATGTAATTTATCCATCTAATATGCTCATATTGTCCTGTAAGTGCAACTTCACTCGAATTTTCTGAATATTATTTGGTATGACTTTTGCTAGAGGGAGCGATCTTGAAGCAACGGGAGACAATTGGCAAAGAAATTTCTTGATGCTGATTACATCAACTTCAGACATTATAGGGGCTGCTTCTCCTTCAGCCTTCTTGGTGCTTCTATTATCTATTGCTTTGTTGGCAAGCAGGTCGCATGGTTCAAGTACTGTTGGGTCTGTCTAGCAAATGGCATCCTGTACTAGTGTAATGCTGATAGTGCTATCGTTTTCATTTTTTTTTCCTCTCTACGATTGTACTCAATTTAGAAGTCTTCTATGTTTATTTTTTTTCTCATTCAAGTTTTGATAGTTTGGTGAATTAACTTGATCAGTGATCCGTTGTAATTCTCATTTGAAATAGTGGATTTACTTTTCGGCTTGGCCTGTGGTTTTTTACCCTCCTTATGGAGGGTTTTCCACGTGAATTTGGTGTCTCGGTTTATTTTTCAGTCATTCATGTTGATGTTAGTTTTAGTTCATAAACGTCGATGATGCCTTGAAGGCAGTTTTATATATGCGCATACAGCAGTATTGATGCGAGCATTCGCCATTACTTACGGTTGGTGTTGTCTGCTCAAAGCAGAGTTACTTGCTGCAGTTGAGGGATTGCGGATATCTTATGCACATCCTCGGCTGATACTTGAAATGGATTCACAGGTTGTTGTGAACGTGATCACGGATTCAAGGTGCATCTCACCCAGTCACCCGAGTCCCTACTTCATAGTGCGACAGTGTCTATTTAGGGCAAGTTCTTCCCAGCTTCTATTCTATTCAGCTCAGTTACTTTTTGTTCGGTTCAGTTTTTCGCAGTTTCTCGTACCTTGCAAAAGTTATAAGTTTTGCATCCGATACCCATTATTAGTTATTAGTATCTCCTTGGAAAGGTCTCACCATCTAGTTTCATAAACTTACAATATTGATAGAGTTTTGATAAATGTTTGAGTGTCTAAAATAATTAAACAAAATTTTATTTTTTTAAAGTTCAGTTACTTTGGGTTCAGTTCAGTATAGTATTTAGAAACTGGGGAGAACAGTCACTTTTAATGTGCAACTGGTGTAAGGTTGCACCCAGTAACAAATCATTTTTATTTTTTTTTTAAAACTGTTCACACTAATAAGCATTATTATGACTTTTGACTAATAGAAATTTTTATATAATCAACTAGTATCACTTTTGATGTGACTAATACCTTGCACTAAACGTGTCTTTTACAAACATATTTTTATTTTGTTTTTTATTTTTGGCTTCCAATTAGCACATGTATAAGGTGTTAGTATACAACAACTCTAAAATAATCTTAGAGCTTACAACCACTAGAAACTTAATGTCCTCTTATCGAATAAAACTGGTCCAAGCCCACCTTTAACACAAAAAAAAAAATGGTTCATTTTCTTAAGCTCATGCTTACAAGAAACAATATATAGCCTTCTATTGGAATATATTGGTCTCATGTGCAATATTTAATCAGAAAATTATGTGAGCTTGTTTCACATACTAATATTAAGGTACTGTATAATAGCATTTATAAGGTCAATAATGAGTTATGTGTGTTATAATACTTAACAAAACACCCGATCATCCGGGTGCAGCTGAGAATTGGGAATTCATTTGAGGACAAATTTGTTCTTTGTTTTCTATTATTTCTATTGAGTTTCCTAAAGCCCTTGGATCCAAAGTTAATCCATGCTCTCAATTATCAGCAAGTCTTTGATACACATAGTGTACACATACATCATGTGATTTTATGACTAATAATTTAGGGACAAACACGACTAAAAATTTTTGTTAGAATATTTCGAGAAAAAAAACCCGATGTAAACATACACCGGATATACTTAATAGAATTGGAGGAATTTTATACCCTTTTCACAAAAAAAAAAAAAAAAATAGGTCGTCATCATCATCATTTTCAAATATGCGACTGTTGCTCAATCCTTAGCTTTTAATTTTTAAAACAAAAACACAACTCAACACGAGACAATTTCGTACGTTGAGACTGAAAAACTTCGCGGTGGACTGTTATCTTCTGATCAAAGCAGAAATAAAGAAAGAAAACGCCTCACCTATAAAACTTGCACCAGAAAAGGCCTTGTAAGTCACAGCAAACTCAGTAACTCACCTACAAAAACAGTCACCAGTCACCACCCCACCCCACACCACACCACACCACACCATACCACACCGACACAAACACGCCACAGTAAATATAATCCAATTCTATTTAGTCTTGCCAACGCCAACTTGCCAATTCCTGACATACAAATTCAAATCAAAGGAAAAAAAATATTATAAGAAACTTGAATTGAAATTTAAAAGTACATATAGCCTTGCCCACCACATGTTCGATGAAATATTAAGGAAGATGCACATGCAGCACGATAGCTCTGCTCTGCGCCAGTGAGGTTAAGTGATAGTAGGTATTCTATACTATTCTTCTTGTCCCTTTCATATTGAGATTGGCAAAACCCCCTAATGTTATACTTTCGATGTATTGTTGAATGAGTGTACTGTGATAGTATTATTTCAATCTTGTTACGGAGTATGTAGTAATTTACAAGCAAGTGCCTTAAAAATACTCTTAAAAAAAGTTGCATCGAGGCACATGTGATCAATTTACAAATCGTTCGTTTGTTTGCTGCGATGCCTAAACGTGTCTACTTGACAATAAATAAAACTTAAACAACCGGCATTTGATTCGTTGGTGGTCTGCACTTAGCTACGCAGTTACTCGGAAATCGGTTTTCTGACACAGTGTAATACTAGAGTAAGTTCCCCATTAGTTGAAAGAAAATATACTAGTTTAAGTCATTGAATTTCGTAGGTCACGACTTGCCTAGTATAAATGCTAACCTTGGGAGATTAAGATCTGCAAACCAAAACTTTACCTTGTCTTTCAATACACACATAAACACAATCTTCAGTTTACCAATTGCGTGATTTTGTTTCAGCAACAACAATGGCTGAAGGTGTTCTGATTGGTGCAGCCAAGTCCGTCTTGCCAAAAATAGGTGATTTGGCTCTCAAGGAGGCAATCGCTTGTTGGAGTGCAAGAGGTGACTTGGAAGACCTTGAGGAGACTATGGAGCTCATAGAAGCTGTCCTCCTTGATGCCGAAGAGAGACAGAATAGCGATCATGCTGTCAAACTGTGGCTTCGAAGGCTTAGAAAAACTCTCTATGAGGCTGATGATCTGTTCGATAAGGTGCTTGCTCGTGATCAGTCCAAAAAGCTGCTGAAACTGAACAAGGTACGTGATTTCTTTTCAGCATCAAACCCTGTTTGGTTGAGCTGGAATATGGCTGGTACGATTCGTTCCATTAGGCAAAAACTTGACAAAATCATATCTGATATGGAACGCTTTAGCTTTAAGAGGTACCTACCTGATGGTGGTCTTGGCAGTGCTCCCATGAGCGTTGCTAAACTGGGACGGCGTGATGAATCCAGTTCACATGTAGTGAAGGAGGATATTATTGGTAGAGAGGTCGATCAAGAGAATATTGTGAAACTTTTGGGCGACGTGGGTAGTACAAGTGTCCCTAATGTGATTGCCATTGTTGGGGTTGGGGGTTTAGGAAAAACAACACTTGCTCAATTAGTTTACAATGATAAATTTGTCACTGAAAACTTTGAGTTAAAAGCATGGGCATGTGTTTATGATGAAACTAACCGTAGGGAGGTTATAGAAGGGAAAATCCTGAAATCCTTATATGAGTCGGTTAAACCTATTGACGATCCATTTTTTGAAAACATTCTGCAAGAAAAATATCAAGATATAAATAAAATTCAATTTGAGATAGAGAAATTCTTAAAAGGTAAAAGGTTTTTACTTGTGCTAGATGATGTTTGGGATGATAGACGAGATGAATGGGATCATTTCGTTGGATTTTTAAGGAAAGGAAAAGCTGGAAGCAAGATAGTTGCTACCATGCGGTCCAATTCAGTCGCAAAAGCTATGGGTACCCGTGATTCGGAGCTTTATAACTTAGTTGAATTAGAAAGGGAGAATCCCTTGAAGCTTTTCAAAAGAGGAGCTTTAAGGCCTGAATGGGAGGAAGATGAAGATATATTAAAGCTTCTTGAGGAGATTTTTAATAAGTGTCCAAAACTTCCTTTGGTTTTACGATCCGTAGCCTCGATGCTTTATCTTAAGGTCAATGTAGAAGAATGGGAGCATGTCAAACACATTATACCTACACTTTCAAGAGTAGAGGAAAGAGGGAATACTAATATCATGAAGGTACTTAAAATTAGTTATGACCATCTACCCTCACACTTAAAGAGCTGCTTTGCATATTGTGCTTTGTTCCCAAAGGATCATGAATTTGATCAACAAGTATTAGTATGTCTTTGGATGGCTCAAGGATTTGTCCAGCCACCTATTGGAGATGAGAGTATAGAAGATGTTGGTAATAGTTATTTTATTGAATTGTTAAACAAGTCCTTTTTCTTGATAGAGGAGAAAATAAATGAGTTTGGTGATGTAATAAAGTGTCACAAAATGCATGATATCATGCAGGACTTGGCACAATACGTCTCCAGGGAGGAAGTGAGTGTAATAAGCACTAATATAAGGAATCAATGTTTTAGTAAGGGCGTTCGACATGTGATGTTAGACAATCGTCTTGCAGACAACATTCTTGCAGACAATTTGCCTTTTCGATATGCCGGTCAGATTCGATCTATTATGATGGGGGAAACCGATAATAGTCTAGCAAAATGTGCTAAATTGGTTAGTAGTAGTTTCACATGTTTGCGCGCTCTAGACTTGCACAAAATGAAACTTAGAAGAGTTTCAAGTTGTGTAGGGGAGCTTATACATCTGAGATACCTTGATCTCTCACGAAATAGAGAATTAAGTTGTCTGCCAAACTCTATTACAAAGCTCATAAATTTACAGACCTTGAATCTAAGTTACTGTAATGAGCAGCTTACCAGGTTACCAAATGATTTTAGTAGATTGGTAAACATTAGGCACCTGAACTTAAAAGTATGTCGTAATTTGAGATGTATGCCTCATGGGTTTGGACAATTGACATCTTTGCAAACATTGAAAGGTGAATTTGTTGTGAGAAAGACCCGTTTATCTGAACGATTGTTGGGCCAAAGTAACAGTGGGCTCGATGCTTTGGCGGGCCTTTGCAATCTTAGGAAGCTATACATCAAATATATTGGGTGGGACAAGACAGACCTCGAAAAGCTTATTAATTCCTCAGACATCAGTGATGTTGAGCGGAAGCTGAATAAGCTGACCATAGATTTTTTGTACGGGGACCCAGACGAAGCGAAATTGGTGTTGGATTTATTTTACCGGTTAAGGTTAGGCAATCTTCAAATTCTTATTATTTTAGGATACACAGTACCTAGATTTCCAGCATGGGAGCAGGCTGTGATCCCTTGTTTGTGGAACACACTCGTCAAGATATACGTTGGGGGTTCAAAATGTGTGATTCTACCACCATTCAGCAGACTAGTTCATCTGAAATATCTTTCTGTTGTTTATTGTTCTCTCTTGAAATACATGGAGGAGAGAAGCAATGGAGATGGACACGCTGACGGAAGTTCAAGAGATCGTGCAGAATCATTCTTTCCTTCGTTGGTGGAGCTTTACATGAGAAAATTGCCTTCACTGGAGGGATGGTTTGCAGAATCAACTTCGTTACCTTCTTCTCTTCTCTCCATCACTACAGCCCCCGAATGTCCCAATTTGGATTGTTTGGAATCTTTAACATCTCTTAAAAAGCTTCACTTGTCAAATTGTTCCAAGCTAAGATCTTTGTTAGGTGGTATATTGCATGCTGATACACTTGAAGAATTACATATTGTTGGATGTGAACTTTTGTTTGATAGTATTAATGAGACATTTACTATCAAACAAAATCTCCAAAGGCTGCATTTGGGAGGGCCCGCAAACATAGAGTCTCTTTCATTGTGGATGCCGACACATTTAACCCAGCAGCTTCGGTTTCTTACTATTACAGACTTCCCGAAATTAATTTCTCTTGGAGAGGTCATACCCAACCTCCCCTCTCTAGAGGAGCTTGAAATTTATGAATGTGTGAATCTGGATTTGGGGGAAGACGAAGAAGAGGGAAACAGTCCAAGTACTTGGCAGCGTCTCTCTGACACTGCCAAGAGCCTCCATTCTTTGACACTACAGAGTCCTTCAAAGCTGGAGTCCCTTCCTAAGGGCATACGGCACCTCACAACCCTTCAGAAATTGAGTATTGGGGAATTCAACAATTTGACAGTTGTACCTGCGTGGATAGACCATCTCACAAACCTTCAAACGCTGGAGATAGTGGCTTGCCCTAAATTGACCACACTTCCCGAAACTTTGAGCAACCTCCGTTCTCTGCAAAGTCTTCTTATCCGCTTTTGTGGTGATCAAATAGTAGAGAAATGCAAGGAGACAACTGGGGAGTATTGGCCTTTCATCCAACACATCCGTGATAGAGATATACGGTAAAAACCTCTATTTCTTCCCCTGACATCTGTTAATTACTCAATTATGTGTCAAATGTTTCTGCCCTGCTCTCATTTATTTTGTCGTTTTTCTTTCACCCATTTTTTCTCTCTTTAATTACTGTCTCGAGTCTCGACCTTATACCGATCATTATCCTTTTCGCTTTCGCCAGGGATTCTCGGTTTATGTCCTTCAATTAAATGTAGATTAATGACTTGATAGTTTGTCCACGAGGACAGAGTGCTTTGCAAAGTTATTATCAAATTGAGCGACTTTTGGTTCATGATTTTGTAACTACTGCGATACTACTTATCATGTGGGTTTAAAATTAGGAATTTTGTTCTTAAACTTTGTCGTTACTTGTCAAACAAAATGTTAAATACTCAACTCTGTTTTTAGCAATTTATTCACTCGAATGCAACATTAATCAGAGGCTGGGGCTGTATGCTGGACTAAGTTGTCTGCATCTGACAACAGCGTATTTTATAGAGAGTACCACCTTTATGTCCTCTTACCATATTCATACCATTGGATTATGCAGGATTCAGTAATTTTAAACTCGAGGAACTACAGTTCAGTGATGTCTGTCCTCTTCAGTGGTTTTTAGTGGAATCGTAGCACCTAATGAACTGTAAGCTACCATATCTTACTCCTGTCTCTCTATTTTTCCCACCTGTTAAATTTGGGCCCAATGTGAGGTGATATAAGCTTGTGAGGATCCAACTCAAAACCAATTGACAATGAGTGGAGGGCACCCACTTACTTATATACACCTCAAGGCCACTATAAATGAGCAATGTGGGACACAAGCCACCACAATAATCCAACACCACCCCCTTCGATTTCTTTTTGCTTGCACCGTATTTTGTGATCGGTGCTTATTTAACCTCTCTATATTGTCTGCTTAAAATATGAAGATGTTGTACGGCTGAAACTGGAAAACAATGCTGTGACTTTCTGATACGAGGAACCAAAAGCTTACATGTACCTTCCTTGTTACAGGTGAGTATACTAAGGTTGATGTCTACAGTATTGCCTAACTCTATGCAATCTATCCATTATTCCATTTCATGTTGGCTTATACTGTCCTAGTCCTACCACATACAATTACCACATGAGGTGGGATTTTTTGTTGTTTCACATTGGAGGCCAGCTTTCCTTTTCCAATGTTAATCTTATATTATTTGGTACGACTTTTGCTAGGAGAGAGAGAGAGAGGAAATAATCTTGAGACAAGTGACAAAGAGAGTTCTCGGTGCTGATCACATCAACTTCAGACCATTGAGGCTGCTTCTCCCTTCAGCCTTTTTTGCTGCTTGTATTATTTGTTGCTTTAAGTCTTATGGTTCAAGTATTGTTGGGTCTGGCAAATGTCATCGTGTAATACTGATAGTACTTTTTTTTTGTTTTAACGTTTGATAGTTTGGTCAATGAGCTTGGAATAGTGAAACCATTGTAATTCTCATTTGAATAGTGGATTTGATTTTCGGCTTGGCCTGTGGTTTTTTACTCTCCTTATTGGAGGGTTTTCCACGTAAATTTGGTGTCCTGTTTATTTTTCAGTCGTTCATGTTGATGTTGTTAGTTTCAGTTAAAGAGTGAAACGAAAAAAAATAGAAAGACGTGGGTGATTTTCTTAAGCTCATACTCACAAATATTATAGCCTTCTGTGGAATGTATTGGCATCTTGTGCAGTTGTGCAGTAGAAATCAATAGAGTTTTCCTTTTTTAAAACGTGTACTTCTGGAACTTTTTACGAAGAGTCAAGCAAGGAAATCCACCCACCTCTTGATTGGATTTTTGGCAGACGGTTGAAGAATTGATGTGGAGTCACAATGAGACTTTTTCATTCCATGAGTTTATTTGTTTGTGTTTGATGACAAATGATAAATGTGCTTGAAAAGACCTGTAGATCCTTAGAAATTCTCTTGTATGAGACCGTGCAGGTGCAGTCACCAGTGCTGACAGCACCTTGCTGGGCTATATGTTTAATTTGTAAAATGTTATCATTCTTTTGTTTCCTATGAGATTTATCGTAGCTCACCGTCCCTTAGATCATTATCCTCCTTAGTGTGCCGGAAGGTTAAGGTGACAGGGCTTGTGTCGATGGCTGACTTTTGAGTCACCTCACATTGTTTATCAAGTTCGTCTTGGAATAACGTACACATGAGATAAAGGATTCTATGTCATCAAACTTTTTCACCCCTTTTCTAGAACTCTAGCAAAGTTTCTCAATCTCAAATCTTTTTGTACATGGATGAACAGCAGTACAGCACCAGTGCAACCTGTACAAGTGTGCTTATCGGGGCAGAACCGTAGAACGACAAAGAAATGAAAAGGTTCTAGAGGAGATTTAAACGGAGAATGGAGGAAAATTCGTGGTAGCATTTTATTCTGTTTCTGTAATCTTTTCATAATTGGATTGACGATGCATGCAGGTCTGTGGTAATGGTTCCTGTGAGACTCTGCAGCCCTTTTACATCTTCTGGTCAATATTTTTAGTCCTTGATGAACTTCACTTAGGTTGACTGGGTTCACCTCCTGTTGAAGCAATAGAGTAAAGGTTGGTATCCACATATTGCAATTTAACTAGTCCTTTGTGTTATATCCACTTCGAAGCCTCATCTAAGTGACGAAAGGCTTATGTTGTAATCAACCAATTACCCAATGGCGTATGCCTTTCGCAAGGAGGAGGAGAGGCAGAAGGCTTGAGGTCGATGCGAGACAGACCAGAGAGCTTCCCTTGCCTGATTCAGACAGCGTTGGAGCTGATTCTCCGCCAAGTCTTTACTCATTGCTTTTGGAGCTTTCACACGGATGTTAGGGGCTTTGGTGCCCATTACGGTGTACTATCGGTGTACCATTTTTTTGCCACCTAATCTCCACGTATGTAATTTGTTAATACAATTTCTTTTAAATGATTTAACAAATCATGAATGATTTATTTTTTTTGTTTGTTTTTAAGTTTTGATAGTATGATCAGTCCAGATCCTATAAAAAAATAAAAAAACTTGATCAGTGGTCCGTTGTAATTGTTGTTTTTTTTTTTTGACGGACCGTTGTAATTGTTATTAGACATATATAGTGGAATTGATTTTCGGCTAGGCCCGTGGTTTTTTACTCTCCTTATCGGAGGGTTTTCCACGAAAAATTGATGTCCAGTTTATTTTCCACTCGCTCATGTTGTTTAGTTTCACTTTGACTATAAAAACGAAAAAACAAAAAACAGACGCGGCTGATTTCCATTTTCTTCAGCCCATACTTACCAAGTATATAGCCTTATGTAAATAAAGTAAAATACAGATGAATTATATTTGGGGAAATATACCATTTTGGTTACCCGACATATAGTATAATGCCAAGTTGGTATCCGTTTTTTTCAATATTCCAAAATAGTTACCTGACTAATTAAAGGTTACACCATTTTGGTTACCTCATTGGTTTAAGATATAGAAACTCGTGAAAATTTGGGCTAGTTTGGTCATTTTAGTATCCAAGTTTGTTTGTTGTGTACTTTAATTTCTTAACTTAATAAAAGAACACAAGTTTAATTAAAAAAGGACAATTCCCTGCAAAATTTAACTTAATAAAAGAATAAAAACCCTAATTTTTGTTTTATTTTCATCATAATTCTTTTCTTTTACATTGTTAAGGAGGAAAACTACAGTTTAGGCAAATTGGGATGCTAAAATGACCAAAATAGTCCCGATTTTCACGTTTTTCAGTGACGAAAACCAGACAGTTACCCAAAATGGTACAACCTTTAATTAGTCAGATAACTATTTTGAAATATTGAAAAAAATTGGGTACCAACCTAGTATTATGCTATATGTCGGGTAACCAAAATGGTAATATATTTCCTACATTTGGCTTAGCACACACGTGTGGTTCTGGGGCTAAAACAGAAGGGAGAGAGAAACTATTATATCTTTGTTTTTCTATCAATTTACATACACGGGTTTCCGGTGACTGCCAAATTATCGTCTACTCATCCATTACCAACACTTTATGCCAACTTGATTATCAAAATTGTGCTCTGCCGTGGAGAGAATCACAACTTTAATTACAGCGTTTAACAGACCATGCACACCACCTGTTCGATGAAACGCCAACCAAGTTGTAATATGAAGCATTTTTGCTCTGCCAATGAAGTGTTAGGTATTCTCTACTGTTCTTCATTTCGTATTTGAGTTTGCATTGATTATTTCATTGGTGACCGAGTCATTAAAATTGAATCATGCAGGGCTGCAACAAATCGGTATCGGACTGTCAGTACCGGCATCTGCCATCTGGGGACAGATGAGAAGTTCATTTCTGGGAATATTTCTTAGTTTTACCGTTGGGAATTCCAATTTCAAGAGGGGAGATTTTACCATCATCCAGGTATGTATTTATTCCTCTCATCTCTAAAACAAATCTTAGTTTACCAAACCTTTCGTTGTTTTATTTTATGCATACTTGCGACTTCTATGATCAATGGACATATGCTATGTATTCTTCACTAAAATTCAAGTTTAAGTTCGTGAAACTGCGCGCGCATAAGATATGCTGAAGTCTTTTCATACAATTGTTGGTCATAATTTGATTTGAAGTCACCCACTATTCATCCACTCAATTTGTTTACTACCAGTACTAACTGCTCCCTAATGACAGCTTGTCCTTAACATTAATTCTTGTTATTCCTAAGTCATTACTTCGTAAGCAGAGACTAAATCAATGTTATAGTAATTGTTGGTTGGCTTAATTTACTAGTATTTGTTGTAATTATACTTAGAATGTCATTTTTGTTATGCTTTCCATCATTATCAGGCTGCTCATGCTTGTCCTCAGTTGGAGCCCTAGTTGAGGAGTATCCTACGGAGTCTTTTTTTTTTTGTTATTATTATTATTTATTTTAATGATTTTGTGAATTAACCGCGTTACCTTGACATCACTTGAACAAAAATTACATTAGGTGGACTAAATATTTGGGTATGGTCCTGTAACCCTCCGCTACAAAGATGCAGCGGAGGTCACCCTACAGTGTTAGTCTTGAAACTCATTCCACAGACCATCAAATGTCTTTCTAGCCGCTTTATCCACACTCACACGCATCCTTGGAATTCCCTGGAAGTCACCCATCCTAACACTACTCCTAAGTTAGCAATTTATTACTTTAGTTAAGAGGCTTGATTTGTATCTACTACCTACCAATCTAATCTAACATTAGTCAAGTGATTTTTAATTCTTCCGCTGGCTCTTTAATGAGATCATTGCACCAAATGTACTGTAAGCTACCATATCTTATACCTGTTTTTCTCCACCTCCTTTAATATCTTTTTGCTTGCACCATATCTTGTGATCGGTGCTTATTAAGCTCTCTGTAGTCTGCCTAAGATATGAAGATGTTGTACGCCTGTAACTGGAAGACGCTATGGCATTCTAATACGAGGACACGATAGCTTACATGTACTAGTTTTGAGTGTTGAAAAAGATTAACCATTGTTTCCAAGCTGCAGCTGTTACAAATTATAAAATCCCAATATTTACTTACCTTCATCCAAATTATAACATGGTCAATACTTAGTACAACTGACACCTAATTGAAATTCAGTAATGAAAATGAAAGTTTACAGGCCTCTTGTGATGTGATCTCTTACTTAATCAGCCTAATATATTTGGACTCACATTATTTTAAGTTGATCCTTTTACTTGGTCTATGGTCTGCCAAGTATAAATGCAACCCTTTGGAGAGCGTAATTTGCACATAAAATACAAAAACCTTTCTTACTCACCTAAACCTTCTTTCTCACCTAAACTCATTTTCGAGAGTTGCATTCCAGTGAAGTTTTAGCCTCCAAGAAGCAACAAAAATGGCTGAAACTGTTCTGATTGGTGTGGCCAAGTCCGTGTTGCCAAAACTCAGTGACTTGGCTCTCCGGGAGGCCATCGCCTGTTGGAATGCAAGAGGTGACTTGGAAGACCTTGAAGACACCATGGACATGATACAAGATGTCCTCCTTGATGCTGAAGAGAAGCAGAAAAAGAACCGTGCTGTGAAACGTTGGCTTCAAAGGCTCAAGAAGGTGCTCTATGATGCTGATGATACGTTTGATGAGGTTCTTGCTCGAGACCACATCAACGAGCTTGGATCAAACCTACTACAAAAGGTATGTGCTTTATTTTCAGCATCGAACCCAGTGTGGTTGAGCTGGACTATTTCGAAAAAGATCAATTCCATTAGGAAGAAACTTGACAGAATCAATACCGACATGGAGCACTTTAACTTTAGAAAGCACCAACCAGAGGATGATTTAATTGGTGTTCCTATGAGCAGTGTCAGACGGGGGCATCGTAATGAAACTAGTTCTCATGTTTTGAAGGAAGGTATAGTTGGTAGAGTGGCCGATATAGGGAACATTGTGAAACTTTTGGATGATGAGGGAAGTAGAAATGTTCCCAGTGTGATTGCCATTGTTGGTTTTGGGGGCCTAGGAAAAACAACTCTTGCTCAATTAGTTTATAACGATAGTAAAAAATTCGAATTAAAAGCATGGGCATGTGTTTATTCTGAATCTAACAACAGGGAGGTTATAGAAGGGAAGATCCTAAGATCCTTGTTCCAGTCTTGTGATGTTACATCTGATGGAAATTCGCAAATTGAGGCTAGCTTAATCAAAAAAGTTATCGAAGAGAAATATCAAGAAGTTAGTTTGAATGAAATACAGTCTATGATAGAGAAACTGTTAGAGAATAAAAAGTACCTACTCGTGCTAGATGATATTTGGGATGATAGACGAAACGAGTGGAATAATTTATTAAAATATTTAGGAAAAGGAAAAACGGGAAGCAAGATAGTTGCTACGATGCGCAACCAGTCAGTTGTGAAGGCTTTGGATTCCTATGATTCACACATCCATAACTTGGGTGAATTAAACGAGATTGAAGCCCTAGAGATTTTCGAAAGTCGAGCTGTGAGGCCTGAGTGGGAAGGGAATGAAAATATAAAGAAGCTTATTAGGGAAATCTGCTCTAAGTGTCCAAGACTTCCTCTAGTTTTGCAATCTGTGGCTTCAATGCTTTACTCAAAGGCCAATGTGGAGGGTTTGAAACATGTAAAACGACTTATACCTTCACTTTCGATGTTAGAGGAAAGAGAGAGTATGGGCATTTTGAGGGTCATCAGAGTTAGTTATGACCACTTACCCCCGCACTTAAAGAGTTGCTTTGCATATTGCGCTTTGTTCCCTAAAGATCATGAATTTGACAAAGAATTATTAGCACGCCTTTGGATAGCTCAAGAACTTGTTCAGCCACCTATTGAAGATGAGAGTCTCGAAGATGTTGCTGACAACCACTTTATGGAATTGTCAAACAGATCCTTTTTCTTAACAGAGAAGAAAGAAGATAAGCATGGTGAAGTAATAATGTGTCACAAAATGCATAACATCATGCATGACTTGGCGCAATATGTTTCAAGTGAGGAAATGTGTGTGATAAGCGCTAATACGAGGAAGCAGTATTTTAGTAAAGGTCTTCGTCATGTAGTGTTAGACAACTATTTACGATATCCTTTGCCTCTCCAATATGCTCGTCAGGTTCGATCTATTTTATTGTGGAGGACCATGGATATTCCAAAAACATGTGCTGAATTGATTAGTAGTACTTTTACATGTTTGCGCGTCCTGGACTTGCATAATATGGGACTTAAAAGAGTTTCAAGTTGTGTAGGGGAGCTTATACATTTGCGATACCTTGATCTTTCAGGAAACGAGATAAGTTTTTTGCCAAACTCTATCACAAATCTCATAAATTTACAGACGTTGAATCTGAATAACTGTGAAGAGCTTAACCGGTTACCAAATGATTTTAGGAGATTGGTAAACATTAGGCACCTGAACTTAAAAGGATGTCGTAGTTTGAGTTGTATGCCTCGTGGGTTTGGACAATTGACATCTTTGCAAACATTCAAAGGTGTATTTATTGTGAGAAAGGCCGGTTTGTCTGAACGGTTGTTGGGCCGAAGTAACAGTGGGCTCGACGCCTTGGTGGGCCTTCGCAATCTTAGGAAGCTACGCATCAAATATAGTGGGTGGGACAAGACAGACCTCGAAAAGCTTATTAATTCCTCAGACATCAGTGATGTTGAGTGGAAGGCGAATAAGCTGAGCATAATTATGGAAGAGCTGGACCCAGAGGTATCGGCATTGGTATTGAACATAATTCAGCCGATGAGGTTCCGGAAACTTCAAATTCTTGAAATTGAACGTTGCTTCGCAATTAAGTTTCCAGGATGGGAGCGGGCTACGATACCTTCTTTGTACACGACAGTGGTGAAGTTAGACTTCCAATATTTAGGATGCGAGATTTTACCACCGCTGAGCAGACTTGTTCATCTCAAGTCTCTTTATGTTTATTCGTGTGAGAAACTGAAATACATGGAAGAGAGAGGCAATGGAGATGAAGACGCTGGAGGAAGAGATCAGGAATCATCATTCTTTCCTTCGTTGGTGGAACTAAAAATGGAATGCTTGTATTTGCTGGAGGGATGGTTTGCAATCTCAACTTCGTTGCCATCTTCTTCTCTTCTCTCCCTCACTACAGCCACCGATTGCCCGAGTTTGAATTGTTCCTTAATATCTCTTAAAAAGCTTCACTTGATCCGGTGTTACAAATTACAATCTTTGTTTGATGGGGTAGTACATGCCGATGCTCTTGAGGAATTAGTTATTGAAGATTGCGAACTTCTGTTTAATACTAATGAAATCTTCAAATGCAAAAATCTCCAAACGCTGAGATTGGAAGGGCCCGGAAACATGGAGTCTCTTTCATTGTGGATGCCGACACATTTAACCCAGCTTATGATGCTTTCTATTCGAGAATTTTCAAAATTAATTTCTCTTGGAGAGGCCATACCCAACCTCACCTCTCTACAGGAGCTTGTAATTTCTAAATGTGAGAATCTGGTTTTTTGGGAAGACGAAGAAGAGGGAAACAGTCCACGCACTTGGCAGCTTCTCTCTAACCTCCATTCTTTGACAATAGAGGAACCTTCAGAGCTGGAGTCGCTTCCTAGGGGCATACGGCACCTCACAATCCTTCAGACATTGGTGATTAATTGTTTGCAAAATCTGACAGCTGTACCATTGTGGATAGGTTCTCTCACTAACCTTCAAACGCTGGAGATACGGAGTTGCCGTAAATTGACAACACTTCCCGAAACTATGAGCGACCTCCGCTCTCTACAAAGGCTTGAGATCTGGTTCTGTGGTGACCAAATAGTAAAGAAATGCGAGAAGACAGCTGGGGAATACTGGCCTCTCATTCAACACATCCCTCACATAGTCATACGGTAAAACTAAAATCCTCTGTTTCTCTTCCTTATATCTGTCGATTACTTAGTTATGTGTCAAATGTTTCTGCCCTGCTCTAATTTATTTTGTTGTTTTTATTTTACTTTAATATTAAAAAAATTCTCTCTTTCCTCTTGCATTCAATTACTGTCTCGACCTTAAACCGATTGATCATTATCCCTTTTGCTTTCGCCAGTGTTTCTCGGTTAATGTCCTTCAATTAAATGTAGATTTATGACTTGATTGCGTGTCCATGAGGACAGAGTGCTTTACAAACTTGTTACCAAATTGATAGTTTTATTTTGAGGGGAATTGATAGTATTATTTGGTTCATGATTATCATCGGTAATTGCTTGGGTACTACTTATCATGTGGGTTTTAAATTAGGAATTTTTGTTCTGAATCCAGCTTCACAAAGACACATATCATATTGGTGTTTGCCTTCAATAATCAATAATTGCAACTAATTATTGAAGAGATACTGGGATGTTTAATTGTTGTTAAACTTGGTCTTTAGGAAAATGTTAAATATTCAACTCTACTTTTAGCAATTTATTACACTTTCACTTCAATGCAAGATTAATCAAGAGGCTGGGGTTATTGTATGTTGGAATAAGTTGTCTGCATTTGATAACAGCGTATTGCATAGCCAACTTTATGTCCGGCCTCTTACCATATTCAAACAATTGAATTATGCAGGAATCCGCAGATCAAGTCTCGTCCCTTAAGTCATTTTGGTATGTTTTGATCTAATAGTAATTGGTACTCCGTATGACTTTTGCTAGTAGAGAGAGAGAGGAACATGAAGGAATCTTGAAACGAGTGACAGAGAGTTCTCGGTGCTGATCACATCAACTTCAGACCTCATTGAAGCAGCCCTCATTGAAGCTGCTTCTCCCGTCATCCTTATTTGCTGCTTCTAGTATGTTGCATAGGTCGTATACTCGTATGGTTCAAGTGCTATTGGCTCTGGAAAATGGCATCGTGCTATGTCTTTTCTAATTTTATTATCTTATTTTCCTCTGTGAGATTGTACATTTGTAGTCAATTTAGGAGTCTCTGTGTTTTTTTTTTTTTTGGTTTCAACTCTTGATGGTTTGGTCATTGTACTTAGATCAGTGATCCGTTGTAATTCTTATTTGACATAGTGGATTTGATTTTCGGCTTGGCCTGTTGGTTTTTGCTCTCCTAATTGGGAATGATGTTTTCATTTTCATTCGTTCATGTACGTTTGGTCGTTGATGTTGTTGGATTAAGTGATGACAGTAAAAACGAAGGAAAAGAATAAATAGACTTGGCTCATGCAAAATGTATATACAGCCTTCTGTGAAAGATAATGTTGCCAATCAATAGACCTCTCTTTACCAAGTTGGGTTGGTATAGTGGTTTAGCACTTCATCCCTTTAACAAGTGGCTCGGCCAAAAAGGTGAGTACCCTGAGAAATTAAAAAAAAAAGACCTCTCTTTTTAAGAAAAGAATCAATTACATTTGTATTGAATCATTTTAAGGATGATATAAATTTTAAAATTTACTAATGTTCGTTGAGATGC
This sequence comes from Pharnaceum exiguum, assembly GCA_900322385.1. Classification (NCBI taxonomy): domain Eukaryota; kingdom Viridiplantae; phylum Streptophyta; class Magnoliopsida; order Caryophyllales; family Molluginaceae; genus Pharnaceum; species Pharnaceum exiguum. The sequence continues at coordinate 74,235 of ONZK01001182.1, read as the reverse complement.
ACTAGGGTATATCCGTTTTCACCGGCAGAGAGAGAGGGAGAGTTGAATCTAACATTTGAATCATGGGCTTGGTGTCAATTCCAGTGAGGTTGTATAAAGAGCGATTACTATTCGGGTGATAATGTGGTGATTTGTGATTACTTTACCTGTGCAGTACATCCAGCAAAACTCTATTCAAGGTATTATCTGTGCGCAAGCGGATTACTACAGTGTCCATGTGGGTCAGCATTCAACTTTGCTTACTAAAATGATAATTGCAACAAGTTCTAGTACTACAACAACAACAATCCAGTGAATTCCATCTCAAATGGGGTACTGAGAGAGCCTAATGTACGCAGCCTTATTTCAATTTGAAAATCCGGAGACTGTTTCCATAATGACCCACTTAATACCTGTATGAGAAATCTCGTATAACCTGAAAAATGTAGGAACCAGGACGGTACTAACTGTGACAATCGTTGTCAAAAATAAGAGTGATATCGTCATATCAATAAGCTCTACATCATGCGTCTGTTAGCAGTTTTGTTCTTATGGTTACTTGTCCAAGGCAGATCAAGTACTCAAGTCTTTAATGGACTTTGATTTTCCCACCGAGTAGGAATTGCTTCCATTGGATATGATGTTGTACTAAGTAACTAAGTTGACGCGTGTAATGTTAGAATTGCAAACCCAAACGAAAATATCAAGCTAATAAACCTGCAGGGATTTAATATTGTTTGAGGCCAAGAGAGGCAGAGGAGTTAGCAAGTCTTTGGTACACCGGGTGTACCCAGTGGCGTAGCCAATGTATGAAATATGGGGTCGCATGACCCTATATTCTTTAAAAAAAAAATGAAGTTTAATTTTTTTTCATTATATCCTTCAAATATACTATTATGAAGTCTCAATAATTAAAAGATGATAGGAAGTAGTAAAAAAACCAAATTAAGATATCATAATGACTGATTTTATTTTTATACATATTAACTTTGTGCCCTAAAATAGTACTCATATTTATACATACAAGACATGAAATAGATTGAGGTTGCGTTTTGTTTGACTTTAATCGATCAATTTCGTGATTTTCAGCGTAGTATAGTCTAATTGTTCATCCAGTTTAGATTATTTTTACGTATATTAGTTATGAATTGACTACCTTTATTTATTTTTTCGTATTTTGAATTCAGTTCATTTCAATATATTCGCATTTTTACCTCATAAATTTTTTATAGTTGATTTCATTATTTTCAGTTCATATATTACACTACAATTTTTAGTTCCTAACTTCCTACTAACGCAAAGAATACACGCCCAATTAGAACTCTCTTAAATTAATAATAAAATGAATTGATCGAAGGAAACAAATTCGAACCAAAAAAAATTATATTAATGAGCACTAAAGACGAAGATTATATGTGATTCATTTTTTTTGACCCCATATTCTAAGAATCCTGGCTACGCCATTGGGTGTACCGGTACACCCTATAGATTTATGACTAATTACAAATGGACTGACTAATGACATTAAAAATGTGACTAATGATATATATAGCAATACTAGTTATAAATCTATAAGGTGTACCCGTACACCGGGAGTACCTAAGAATTGGAGGAGAGTAATAGGGAGGTTTATAGAGTTACAATACAAATTTATAACTGCGTAAGATGTAGCTATGTAAACTAGATCAAAATTAAACTAACCGATGAGCTGAAGCAGCTGTACACAAATGATACAAGCATAACAAACTCTCCCGCCATTTCTTTTTACTTTTTTTTTTTCTGAAGGGAACTCTCCCGCCATTTATTCATTTAAAATCACGTGCTTCTCTCGTGACGTCTCCGCTCCTATAAGTGATTTTTTTGTAATTGTATTGGCTTACTTTTACCCAAATAAATCAGCAGAGAAAACTCGTCTACCATTTCCTCAAAAGGCATGCATGCCCGCCACCTGCTCGTTGAAATGCCAAAGAGAAAGGCACGACCTTTTTCGCTCTGCCAGTGGAGTGATAGGTATTTTATTTTACTATTCTTCACGTCCCTTTCGTATTCGATTACTTCCGTGCTTACAGTTGTTAGAATGACTATCTGGGGTATTGAGAGATATTAAAAATACAATCAGTTGATTTAGTAAATGAAATATTATTGTGACTTCTATTCTAATGATTTAATAGTTGACAACCACTCGTGATGGAGAAAACCGGCGGTGAATGGGTATGGTAAAACATCCCTCGCAGATACACAAGGTAATTCAAAGCCTCTGCTACTTCCTCTTATTACCATCTGTCAATTATGTGTTAAATGTTTTAGTTCTGGCTCTTATATTATTTTGTTGTTTTCTTTTTTAAGGGGAAAAAGAGAATCAATTGCATCTGTCTTGAATCACATTTTTTAGTATGATTTAAATTTAACCTCTGTCGTCAGTTCGATGAGATGCACCAGAGATTATCCATTTCCACTCTCTGAAAAAAGAAGAGAGAAAGACTATGTTTCATTAGGCTTCAATTTTACACTTGAGTACCGTAGATCATACACTGGTTTCCGACTTTCCGTGACTGTTAAATTTAAGAGAGGAACAAGCGGGGTAGAGTCACGGCTTATCATTTACTCATCCATTACCAACATTATCAAATACTCATCCATTGCCACAATTTTATGCCATCTTGAGTTCAGTATATCATGATTGTGCTCAGCCGTAGAGAGAATTACAAGCACGCAGCATTCAACAGACATGCCCATCACCATGGAATGCCAACTAAGATACAAATATGACAGCCTTTTTACTCTGCCAGTGAAGTGATAGGTATTCTCTACTGTCCTATGAGTTTGCATTTGATTGTTTCCTTGTTGACTGAGTAGTTGATATGACAATTTCGGTGGTATAAAAAATAAAAATCAGTTGAGCTAGTACATGAAATATTAGTGAATACCCCTCAACATATGCGTAATGGCACCCATGGCCCATTAACAAATCTTTCGTTATTGTGTCTTGCCTTTTTCCGGCTATATGTGACCTCTGATAATTATGTTATTAGTATTCATTAACAGAAGACCTTTACTTTATGATCAATATTTATAGAGGCCGGCCGTTATGAGATTTAGATGTAGTGTACAGCCACCATTTGAACCGCTCTTGTCCGGCCTGCATTTGAAAATTAATAGAAAATCTGTATTTTAAAATTCTGAATTAGTGTATTGCATTTGCTTGGTCAAATGACCTGCCGAATATTAATACCAACTTTGGAGAGCTGGATATGTACACAAAAACTTAACCTTCTTTTTTGCTTACACACTTTAACACATTCTCGAGAGTTTTATTTGAGTGATAGTTTTAGACTCCAAAAACCGGCATTGATGGCTGAAAGTGCTCTGATTGGTGCGGCCAAGTCCGTCTTGCCAAAACTAGGTGATATGGCTATGAAGGAGGCCATCGCCTGTTGGAGTGCAAGAGGTGACTTGGAAGACCTTGAGGAGACTATGGAGCTCATTGAAGCTGTCCTCCTTGATGCCGAGGAGAGGCAGAACAACGATCATGCTGTCAAACTGTGGCTCCGTAGGCTCAGAAAATCTCTTTATGAGGCTGATGATCTGTTTGATGAGGTGCTTGCTCGTGATATGCTGAAATTGAACAAGGTACGTGACTTCTTTTCCGCATCAAACTCTGTTTGGTTGAGCTGGAATATGGCTGGTAAGATTCGTTCCATTAGTCAGAAACTTGACAAAATCCTTGTTGATATGGAACGCTTTAACTTTAAAAAGTACCTACCCGACGGTGGTCTTGACATTGTTCATATGAACAGTGTTAGGCAGGGACACCGTGATGAAACTAGTTCTCATGTGGTGAAAGAGAATATTGTTGGTAGAGAGGCTGATAGAGAGAAAATCGTGAAACTATTGGGTGACAAGGGAAGTTCAAATGTTCCTAGTGTTATAGCCATTGTAGGTGTTGGGGGCTTAGGAAAAACAACTCTTGCTCAACTAGTTTACAATGATGAAGATGTTGGTAAACAATTTGAGTTAAAAGCATGGGCATGTGTTTATGATGAAACTAATCGTAGGGAGGTTATAGGAGGGAAGATCTTGAAATCCTTATATGAGTCTTGCAGTATCAAACTCGATGAAAAACCTAAAGAAGAGGCAACCTTTATTAGAAACATCCTTGCAGAGAAATATCAAGACATGAATAAAATTCAACTTGCGATAGAGAAATTCTTAGAGGGTAAGAAGTATCTACTGGTATTAGATGATGTTTGGGATGATAGGCGTGAAAAATGGGATCATTTCGTTGGGTTTTTAGGGAAAGGTAAAGTAGGAAGCAAAATAGTTGCTACCATGCGGTCCACATCAGTTGCAAAAGCTATGGGTACCCGTGATTCAGAGCTCCATAACTTAGTTGAATTAGAAAGGGAGAATGCCTTTAAGCTTTTTAAAAGAGGAGCTTTGGGACCTGAATGGAAGGAAGATGAAAATATATTGAAGCTTCTCGAGGAGATTTTTAACAAATGTCCAAAACTTCCTTTAGTTTTACAATCTGTAGCCTCGATGCTATATCTTAAGGTCAATGTGGAAGAATGGGAGCATGTCAAACACATTATACCTGCACTTACGAGAGTAGAGGAAAGAGGGAATACTAATATCATTAAGGTGCTTAAAATTAGTTATGACCACCTACCCTCACACTTAAAGAGTTGTTTTGCATATTGTGCTTTGTTCCCTAAAGACCATGAATTTGACAAGGAAGTACTATTACGTCTTTGGATAGCTCAAGGATTTGTCCAACCACCTATTGGGGATGAAAGTCTAGAAGATGTTGGTTATAACTACTTCACAGAATTGTTGAACAGGTCTTTTTTCACAGAGAAGAAAATCGATAAGGATTTTGACGTACTATTGACTTACAAAATGCATGATATCATGCATGACTTGGCACAATGTGTCTCAAGGGAGGAAGTGAGTATAATAAACACTAATACGAGGAAGCAGTGTTTTAGCAAGGGTCTTCGGCATGTAGTGTTAGACAATTGGCTTGGATGCGCTTTGCCTCTTCGATATGCAGGTCAGATTCGATCTATTATGATGTGGGTGACCGACGATATTCCAACAAAAAGTGTTAAATCGATTGGTAGTAATTTTACTTATTTGCGTGTGCTCGACCTGCATAGGATGAGACTTGAAAAAGTTTCAAGCTGCATAGGGGAACTTATACATCTGAGATACCTTGATCTCTCAATGAATGATATGAGATATCTGCCAAACTCTATCACAAAGCTCATAAATTTGCAGACGTTGAATCTACATCACAGTCAGAAGCTTAAAAGATTACCAAATGATTTTAGAAGATTGGTAAACATTAGGCACCTCAACTTAATATATTGTGGGTCTTTGAGTTGTATGCCTCCTGGGTTTGGAAAATTGACGTCTTTGCAAACATTCGAAGGTACATTTGCAGTGAGAAAGACCCATTTATCTGAACGATTGTTGGGCCACATTAACAGTGGACTCGACGCCTTGTTGGGCCTCCGCAATATTAGGACCTTTAAAGACCTAGGTATTAAATTTATTGGGTGGGACAAGGCAGACCTCAGAAAGCTCATTAATTCCTCAGACATCAGTGATGTTGAGTGGAAGATGAATAAGCTGAGCATATATATTAGAGGCCAGGACCCAGAGGAATCGGCATTGGTATTGGACATAATTCAGCGGATTAGGTTCCGGGATCTTCAATTTTTTGAAATTTTCCAGTGCTACGCAATTGAGTTACCAGGATGGGGGCGGGCTACGATACCTTCTTTGTACAAGACATTGGTGAAGATAGACTTCAATAATTTAGATTGCGTGATTCTACCACCGCTGAGCAGACTTGTTCATCTCAAGTCTCTCACTGTTAAAGATTGTCCGAGACTGAAATACATGGAAGAGAGAGGCAATGGAGATGAAGACGCCGGAGGACGAGATCAGGAATCTTCATCATTCTTTCCTTCGCTAGTGGAACTAGACATGGAAAGATTGCGTTCGCTGGAGGGATGGTTTGCAAACTCAACTTCATCACCATCCTCTCCTCTTCTCTCCATTACTACAGCCATTGAATTTCCCAGTTTGGATTTTTCTTTAACATCTCTTAAAAAGATTCGCTTGATCTATTGTCCCAAGTTAAGATCTTTGTTTGGTGGGATATTACATGCCGATGCTCTTGAAGAATTAGTTATTGTACATTGTGAACTTTTGTTTGATAGTATTGTCAACTGCAAAAATCTCCAAAAGTTGAAATTGGAAGGGCCCGCAAACATGGAGTCTCTTTCATTGTGGATGACGACACATTTAACCCAGCAGCTTAGGTTACTTTGTTTCGGAAATTTTCCAAAATTAACTTCTCTTCGAGGGACAATACCCAACCTCACCTGTCTACAACAGCTTAAGATTGCTGATTGTGAGAATCTGGATTTATGGGAAGACGGAGATGAAGACGAGGAAAACAGTCCAAGCACTTGGCAGCTTCCCTCTAACATTGCCAAGAGCCTCCTTTCTTTGACAATAAGGGGACATTCAGAGCTGGAGTCGCTTCCTAGGGGCATGCGGCACCTCACAACCCTTCAGATATTGAAGATAAAGGAATTCTACAATTTGACAGCTGTACCATTGTGGATTGATTCTCTCACTAACCTTCAAACGCTGGAGATACGGAGTTGCCATAAATTGACCACACTCCCCGAAACAATAAGCAACCTCTGCTCTCTACAAAGGCTTGTGATCTTCTTGTGTGGTGGCATAATTGTAGAGAAATGTAAGGAGACAACTGGGGAATATTGGCCTCTCATTCAACATATTCATACGGTATGTTTCTCTCCTGACATATGTGTCAAATGTTATGTCCCGCTCTCATTTATTTTTTTGTTTTTATTTTACCTTTTTCTTTTTTTCTCTTTTTCCCTTTGCATTTAATTAATATTACCTTCTAGGCTTCTACCGATCATTAGTGATTCTCACTAATGCCCTTCAGTTAAATATTAGATTAATGACTTGATTGCTTGTCCATGAGGAGAGAGTGCTTGACATGATTATTACCAAATCTATCATCTGCTATTGCAGCGAGCGTGCGGTTCTACTAATCAAGTTATCATGTGGGTTTAAACTTAGGAATTTTGTTCTGAATCCACCTTCAGAGTTCAGATTGGTTTTTCCATTAAAAAAAAACATTGCAACAGAATATTTACTAGGAATGTTTAGTTGTTGATCTTTGATAATACGTATCAGGTTCTCAAGAAAATGCCAAGTACCCAGATTCTGTTTATGGCAATTTATTTGTATCTACCATGTCTATTGGAGTGAGTTGCCAGCACCTGATAACTGCCTATTTATGCAGGTAGTAAAGCGGTCTCTTGTCTTGTGATTTTTCCTCTTTCGCTGGTGAAATTGTAGCACCATATGTATTGTAAGCTACCATATCTTATTCCTGTCTATGTATTTTCCCCACCCCCTTTGATTTCGTTTTGCTTGTACCATATTTTGAGGTTGGGGCTTATTAAGCTCTCTATATTCTCTGCCTAATAGATGTTGTACGCCTGTAAACTGGAAGATGCTGTGACTTACGAGGACACAAACGCTTGTTACAGGCTCACAGGTGACTATCCAAGTATCTATCCGTTCATGTTGTACGCCTGTAACTGGAAGAGCCAAGCTTTTCCTTTTCCAATGTTGATCTTTTTTTTTTTTTTGGTACGAATTTTGCTAGGAGAGGGTGAGGAAGAAATCTTGAGACAAGTGAAGAGAGTTCTCGGTGCTGATCACATCAACTTCAGACGTCATTGAAGCTGCTTCTCCCTTTAGCCTTGTTTAAATTTTTATTTATTACTGTATTTTCCTCTCATAGATTGTACATTTACACTCAACCGAGGAGTCTCCTGGACTGTTGTAAGTTTTAATAGTATGGTCAAGTGTAGGATTAATGCCATAGTATCTTCAATCTATCGCTTTGTATAACTTGGCATGGGGTCTCGTTGCCCGGTGAGCACATTCTGTACACAACTTAGAAAACCTAATAAAACTTTTGTTTCCATTTTGATAGTGGACGTAGCTAACACACCGTTGGTGAACCCTTTATATCTCTGTGTCGTGTGTCGATTATTTTATCTTCTGTTCGTTGAGATGCATTAACTAACATGCCCACCACCTGTTCGATAGAATGTCAATCAAGTTGCAAATATGACAGCATTTTTGCTCTCCCAGTAAAGTGATAGGTATTCTCTACTGTTCTTCATGTCCCTTTCGAATTTGAGTTTGCATTTGATTATTTTCCTTGGTGGCAGAGTTGTAGAAATTGAATCATGCAACCATGCAGGGCTTGGTGTCAATTCCAGTGAGGTTGTTAACGAGCGGTCACTGATCTGATGGTGATACGGTGATTAGCGATTTCTTGCATGTACATCCAGCACGACTCTTACTATGTCGCTATGTTTGTCCAATGTTGCCATGAAAAAATCAAGTTGGAGTCACGTCTTGGGGGCATTCAGTTAACACCTGCCGAAGTGCCGAGAGCCTCTGTTCATTGACATTACAGGGGCGTGCAGAGTTGGAGTACCCTGACAACAGAGTTGGAGCACTCCTCGCAGTTTGACATCTGCGAGGAGTACGACATTAGAAGGGCGTGAAGAGTTGTGTGCGGCACCTCACCACCCTTCGGAGATTGGAGTTAAAAATTTCGACAATTTGACAGCTGCACCAGTGTCGATAGACCATTTGAGTATTTGACCAACCTTCAAAGCCTGGAGATGTGGGATTGCCCTAATTTCACCACACTTCCTGAGACCATAAGTAAGCTCAAGTCATCAACTATCTGCTGTCTCTTCACATTTCGGGTTGTGGGGATGTTATAAAAGAGAAATGCAAGAAGTGAACAGGTGAATATTGGCGTCTCATTCAACGCATCCCTGATAAATATATCGGGTAAAGCCTCTGTTTCTTCCTCCGAAATCTGTCTGTTGTGCGTTACATCTATCTGTTTACCTCAATAGCTATATTTATTCAATTTATTACTTTCCTGTTATGATTATTTTTCCTTACCAGTCGCAATGATCCTTGATCTCTTTTGGTTGCACAGTGATCCAAAATCTATGACCTTCAATAATGTCTTAGATCATTAATTTGAATTTATGTCATCAAAGTGCTTTACTCTATCAAAGCTTTAAGAGAATATCCAATAATGAATTATTGAGGTTCATGATTTGTGGTGTCATCTGTGATCGTCTGATTTCTGCGCATTATTATTATTATTATCCTATGGGTTGACAGTAAGGGATTTCTTTATAAATCTAACTTCACAACTCATATTGGTGTTTGCCTTCAGAATTGTAACCAAGTATTAAAAAAGATAATTGGGGTCTTTGTTACTACTTCACTAGAAGAATTTTTAGTATCTCCTGTGACTGAGATATTATAGCATTGTTCTATTATAAGGCAGTAGATCAGAGGCCGGGTTGTGTCTGCATTCTTCAATGTCTTTTGTTATTATCTGCATCTGAGGACAGTGTAATGCTAATCCATTTTTATGTTCTCTTACCAAATTCAAATAATGAATGCAGTGGTTGGTAGATTTATCAGCTTGCAGAACAAAAGCGGTCTTTTGTCCTGGTCTAGTGTTTCTCCTCTGTTCAGCGTAATCTTTGCACCAGATTTTCTGTAAGCTGCCTTCTACAACCCTGTCTCTCTGTTTTCCCTGTCCCCTTTGATTTACATTTGCTTGCACCTGTTTTTGAGAAAAGTGCATCTGACGCTCTTTATATTTCCTGTGTAGGATATGAACATGCTGTAATTGGGGGAAGCTGTGACTTTCTAATATATGAGACCAAAGATCTTACAAGTACCTTTACCTTGTTCATTTAGTGTTAGTAATCCCTATCTTTCCTGATGCGGACCGCGCGCTTGTGGCTTTGCTGGTGCTCGTAAGTACAGTATGCAATGTAGGGAGCCTGCGTTCCTGACCTGGAGACGGTGGAGTGAAACAAAATTTCTCAAAAATACATCCACCATGTCCCCTTGAAACTCATGCAAGGTATTGTCCCTAAGAATTCTGTGCCCAATCTTGTCAGCTCTCAACTGTGCTCGCGAATTGTATCTTGATTGCTTATTATATCTTGTTGTCTTTTCTGTTCTTGCAGACACTCGGTTGTTATTTATGTCGTGGCTATATGTTATAAGCCTCTGATTGTTCTCTCAAAGTAATTGGTGACATGCTGACATGCAATAACAACCTACCAAAATCTTCACCGGAGACTCTGAAATTAGCCATCATTTCCATTTTCCTGACCCAGACGGGGGAGCTAGGATCCTCTCCATTTGCCAAAGAAAAGGAAATCTACAATTATCATGTTTTGGTTCGTTGGATCAAGAGGGGGGTGTTTTTAACCATTAGATTAAGAGAGAGAGGGAAAAG
>ONZK01001182.1:31216-54957 GCA_900322385.1 Pharnaceum exiguum | reverse complement strand
CATGGATGTGGTGGGTGAGTGTGTCTCAATATAGGTCTTTGCATACACTGAGGCTCAGGGACGACGTTCCCACAGCTACTAGAACAACGTATCAAATGATTCCCGGGCTTTAAACCAATGGAAGGCAATTCTGGAATGTCAAGAACTTCAACTAATTTAAGAGGTGGAAAACAAAAACACTGTTCAGGTCATGACTTGTCATCATGCATGTACATATCAATTAGAACTAGTTACTACGACATAGGATCATTAGCTGAAAAGTTGAACCTCAAATTGTAACATGTAGTAATAAACTAGGACACATTTTGAACAAGCAAAGAAAAACAACGGAAGATGAAGAACTAAGAACCCGGAGCACAAGAAAGCATGACTTAAGTTGTACTGTAGTCTTATACTCCGTATATACTATCTCAGCAGTCTTCAGATCAGAATTTTGCCTTGTATATCCACATATTCCTCTCAAATGGACTTCAAACACCTCTTTAATTCGTAGAGACTGTGATTGACTGTGTTTTTCTTTGCTTCCTTGAATTTGGCTTCACTGGTAAAATCCTTATTCTTTTTGCAACTCGAATGAAATCCCTGCACCATATCAAGGTTAAGGACAAAAGTATTATTCTCTGATTTATCTCTAATTAGTGTGATGCCAAGTCACCAAATCAATATAAAGCTCAACTATACGAAATCTACAGGTAAAGAACAATATTCTAAATATAAAAAAATGTATAATCCATCGATTGCCAAGGTCATAGTGGCTCATCTTGAACCCAGAAAGGAGGGTCATGATGACCATGTGTATTGCAACAGTATCATGTAAATGTACTTATTCAACATGTTCTCAACAAATCATAAATCTGTCGTTTACTAAGTACTGCTAATGATATATGTCTTTGCTTTAGACATTCCTGTTGCCTGTTTGCTTTGGCATAGTCTATTAGTGTTTGACATTACCCTTAACTTTTCAACGCACTGATAGAGTATGTGTTGGACTATACAAAAGATGCATATGTACTGTATACTTACTCCTTGGCAAGAATAAAATTAAAGCTTTATTCTAGGACAAGATTGAAAGTAATCCCTTGCTTGAAAAAGTACATGTCTTTTGCGTAGTGCAAAATCCCGACATCCCACTACGAAGCAGGAGATCTGTTATCAGGTGATGATGTACTTCAGACTTCAATATCTTCTTTTACAGTTTAATATCGGACAAGCTACTGCAGGATTCCAGAAAAGATCGTACACAACTCTAGTTATGGAGTTTGGTTTGTTGATTCGAGATTCCGATAATAACTTCAGGATATATATACACACACTGTATCCTGTGATATTTAAAGATGCTGGTTTTTCAACTATACAGAGCCTATTAAGTGAACAACTGATTCTAGGAAAGAGCACGTACTTTTCTAAATATTCAAAAAAAATACAGCTTTGAATACAGCCCTGGGACCTGGGAGTATGTAGCAAGGGGCGAAGAGAAGTAGACACTTTATAGCATACTCCACCATAGACTATAGAAACTAGCTATAGACTGGAGAGGGCAAAAAAGAAAAGAAGATTTGATCGTACTACAACTATACTCTTAAGGTCCGAGTGTCTGACACCCTTCTTTAATAATGTTCATTAGTTAGTAATGACAAACATTCGTCGAATTTGTCAGAAAATCAAACTTAGCAGACAGGCAGATCAGACAATACATGCAGAACATACTCAAGGTATATATTTAAAACCATATGAATGATCATCAGAAAGGGAATTGAAGGGAATGTATGCTGATGCATTTATACGTACTTCCAGTTAAGATCCCCAGCGAGAAGTAAATCATTCTCCAAGTCCTCATAAGCAATGAGATATCCAGGAACAGCATTAGACAAGTTAACCTCGTTCCTTTCCTCCTTACCAACGTCGTCATTTTGATGTATATTTAGAGTTTCAGCAAACATTTGGCGAAGAGCTATGGCAAGACTATGGTAGCTAGCGAGCTTGTGAAGGTTGATACGCTGGCAGATTGAGCGGCCCTCAAGCACCACGGTGACCGAGGGCATCACATTAGGCATTAAGTCTCCGCTGTCCAACCTAGGTGGTCTTGGCAGGAGCAACATTGAGGACGAAGCCCGTGGCCGTGGTAGTAGAGGGGTGGTAGGGTTAGTTAGCAACCTGGTGTAGAAGCTGTCATGCCATCTTCTCTTTAAAGACTCTTGTCTTTGTAATTCCATGGAATTGTTGCTCATATTGCTATACATAATATTGTTTTGCTACTACGTTATCTTCTTTCTAGTTGGTTTATATTTCTATCTGGCTAATATGAGTTGTCTCTTTTGAGTGAAATTTGATGAAGGGGATGGAGGAGGGGGAGAGTCGGTGGAAGAGGTAGGTAGTGTGAGTGATCAAAGCTTGTGTTAGTTATGCTTGCAATACTACATATATATAAACAAATGGGCGAGGGTATTTATCTATACGACTATACTAGGCTACTAGCTGTAGAGAGCTGGATAGATACACGGATGTATGTTTAATTGGTATAATTGTTATTTTCAATAGCTCGTTCAAATGTTTATAATATTGATTTGATTACTCGGATTAGAGTCTATAGATTCTACAAATTGCGTGAAATATGTTGCATAGCCATGTTTTCCCTCCCCTTCTTTCTCCTCCTTTATAGATGGTCTTTTACCGTATCAAAAGAAGCATCCCAAGAAGGCATAAATATGAGAAGCTAGCTAGCTAGTTGCTTCTAGATGAATAAATAGTTAGTTGCTCAATTATCCTCTTATTAGTTATACCGATAAGCCTATTGAATATATAGGCCTATATTATTGGACAAGCCATGTTAATTCTGGCTAGTATGATCGAATTAAGTTGTTTCCAGTAAATAATGAAACCTGCTTCATTTTAGACATCAATAGACTTTTTTTCCGGATACTCCAAGAATGTTCTCTACCCTATGGCATATGTACCTAGCCCTCTCTAGGTAAGGCTGAGTACATCAGACTCCCTCAGTATTCCATCTGAGATTGGATTAGATTGAGATGTTGTTGCTGTTGTTGTTGTACGGACTTCTTTCTCCATAGAAATTGGGTTTTAATTAAAGGAGATGTATATTATATACAAAATACGATAAGGGATAGATTGACAACCCTATAATTTTCCGGTCAATAATTCCAAGGCTCGCGAACAATTGAACAAAAGGTTAAGGAATGAAAAATGCTTCTCAACTTAAGAAGTTTATAGACCGTTCTTCCATTATATCGTTGACTGACAACAATTGAACTCAAATTTCTTGCTGATTTAGTACGCATGGCAACAAAATTATCATATATAGACATATAGTCTCCTTATGCTAGAAGCAGCTAGCTAGGTACTTCATGTACTGTGGCAGACGCATGTTTGCTTTCGGAGAGCAAAAGTTGGTGAGACATGGTATATTAATGTTTTTTTTTATCTATGGGTTTATTCTAGCATTAATGTTCATGCATAATGTAATTATGCCCTTAAAATGACATAGGATCTTGCTCAAGTAGAATTATTTTTCATTGGGATCGGTTGTTGCGTGAAGGTAACACAAACTAAACTCGGGCCTTCATGAAGAGGTGCATCAGATTATGTGTATAATTTCACTAGCGTAAAAAATTTCTTGTGTTTTGAGATATTTGAATGAGCACGTACAAGAGAGAAATTAGACATATTTGCGTTGCGGTCGGCGAACGGCTCGCAACTTTGGACATGACACTGAAACTCAAGATGCCCCTCCTTTTGGTTTCTGTTGATCCCAAAGTCTTTGACATAATTTTATTTCATCTTTTCCCGGGCTTATACTTTTCGGGTTTAACCTTCGGTAGTGGAGGTGGACGGGTGGTATCTTTTTTCAATACATAGAATCGGCTCCAAATGATAAAATTAGCAGATAGACATGAACTATTGAAGATGAAAATGAAAAAGGGTAATTTGGTCGAGTATTATATCATCTTCATGTGTTGTGAATTTGTGATGAGCTGAGGTGCTCGGATATGCGAATACCAATAGTATGATGATTGTATTCAAATGTATATATTTTGAGTATATGATTGAATATAAATCTAAAATTCAAATCTATTTTTATTACTACATGGAATAAGTATTATCTTCGGATTGTTTTCAGATTTAAGATGTTTGAAATTTGTTTCTCTGATTTTGTTTGGTCAGTTTATCGGTTTAACGCGATCATTCGTTATTTGTATTTGAAATACGGAGTAGTAAACAGTTGAAAGATAACCCCATCGTAGTCCTTGAATTGCCTATAGTAGACTTTTTTACAAATTGAGCTGTAAATGTACTGGTTAATGTGGTTATGAAGCCTACATTGGACAAACCTACATGGCTACATCTGACATTTCAACCGAGAACTTTACACAGTTCCCCGAATGAAATCTCAACAATTATACCAACTTCTCCTGCACGTTCACGGATTCCCTTCAATGAACAAAAAACTCGTCGATGTACGTATTTTAGACGGTCTTCAATTTTATGAGACAAGTACCATGCCAACCAACACATACCCAAAAACCTCGTCGATGTACGTATTTTAGACGGTCTTCAATTTTAAGAGACAAGCACCATGCCAACGAACTCATACAGCTTGAATATAGTCATAAGTCATATACACGATTACACGAATTGTCTAAAAATGTGCAAAACTTTCACAATATGCTGAATACAAGCCTCGCGAAGAATCACGCTAAATGGTTGTTTGGTTGACCCAAGTAATGAAACAGTATGTGATCTTTTCTAAACGATAATCCCAACACATTCCGAACTTTGTACAATCTGTCAGTAAGCTGTGGTTGAGCCAAGTACCTTTAGCTAGGACATGGGTAGGGAACTAGGGCAAATAATTCACATGGGTTTACAATCTTCCATTACTTCTGTGAGGATAATCTTGTATTTTGAGAATGAAATTTGACCCATAAGGAAATGAGAAACAAAACGTGAAAAGGAGATTCTTAAATGTAGAGAGTAGTAGATTTTACGTACATACCACTATATCAGTATCAGTATCAATATCAAATGGTTAGTTAGTCCAATACTACTCCCTCCATTCCTAAACTAAGTTCCACCCTTACAAATGCACAAGTTTAAGAAAATGTGTATTTGGAATAGATATGACCAATTTACCCTCGAGCTTTTTAATGAAAATAACAAGAGGTGCATGTGGGGAAAATGGTATGGGATAGGAAGGGTAAAGTGATAATAGAAAGTGTGAACACACTAAATTTCTTACCAAAATGGGAAGGTGGAACTTAGTTATGAAACGCCCAAAAAGAAAAGATGAAACTTAGTTTAGAAACGGAGGGAGTATTATACTAATATACTATCAAATTAAAGTATCAATGTTCAGTCACTTCAGTCAAAGCATGGATGCATACAGGCTACAGCATACTAATTGCAAGTCTATGTAGAAGCTGGGAGCAGCAAGTCCATGTAGAAGCTGGGAGCAGCAAGTCCAAACGTAAAAGGCCCAAGCCCCTTTATGATGAAACTCCGAAATCTGAGCACGTATTGGACTTCAAGAAGTGGGCATTGATGTTGGATAGCAGAAGGATATGATTACTGTTTTATAACTTACAAGGCCTATAGACAAGCCCAACTGAACAGATAACAGAGCTCTCAAGCTGAAAACTGCATACTCCTAAGTTCAAAAATCCAGAATTCATCCAAACAAGAATGGAGATATATGTTTGACGAAAAAATCACTAATAGAAGGTCAAATTTCCCTTACATTTCATTATTCAGATGATCAAGTTCAATACACAAGAATTTGCTATGTACTTCATTAGGAGAGATCAATTGCTAAACAACGTGCTCCCTCCTCTAAGCTCACTAGTTTAAAAAACAAAAAATACATTTATATTTCTTACACATATATATGGAACTTGTGTGGTACAAGATACAAGAAATCCTCTCTTAGAGAAAAGATGTGTATGTCTCAAGAGTTAGAATGAATTACAAATACGTTAGTCACAACTCACAATGCATCCCAGGAAATTTGAAGGATGGTTTTTGAACCAAATTCCTGTCTTCATTTCCCTTCTCTTTTTTTTTTGGCCTAAATACCTTCATTCTACCAGAGCCTGGATAACTATAATGTCATCACCAGACATCACGCAAGTATCTACCGGTGTTCTGCAAGTTCTTCACCATACTCTCGGCCTCAGAACTACTCATCGAACCCTGTAAACCAACAAATGAACTATGAACTCCTTACTATTTCCAATAAGGCAGCCAACATAATCACACGCAAATACTGCCTTGTGACATGATCGACCAGAAACAATTCAGTTAAACAAAAATACGATAGACCTTGACGAACACGCAGAACTTGGGAAGAAACGAGACAAGAAAGAGGACCATCAAAGACTAAAGTAGTTCAGTGAAAGTGACACACAAAGCAAACAAGGCCATGAGATACCAGCCATGTAACATTTACTTGGTTTGGACATACCTGCTCTTGCAAAATTGTGTGAAGAGTTCGGTGGACATCACGGGCCATGCCTTTGGCATCACCACACACGTAAACGTATCCGCCTTGAGATATCATATTCCAGACTTCTGAAGCCTGATATTAACCAATATCTTTTATTAAATCCATAAAAAGAGAGAAGAAGAAAAAAAAAATTGGCATGCCACTGTTTTGCCTGAATTCCCATCATTTATAGGATAATTAAGGTCAGTCACTAACCCTTTCTATCATTTTGTGTTGTACATATTCCTTGGTAGGTCCTTCTCTTGAGAAAGCAACTACAAGCTCTGAAAGGGAACCAGAATCAACAAAGTTCTGGAGCTCATCTTCATAAATAAAATCCTGCAGAAGTGCAAGGCATCTTCAGTAAGTACAAGATATCCAAACACCTCAGCAACAAAAAAAAAATGAAAACGAGAACATTGAGCAAAATCGGTGGGACAGGCCTTCGCCTGCATCAAAGTAACGCACCAGTTTATGGTTTCTGCAGCCGAAAAATAAAACTGAACGCCCAAGATCTGCTCCCTCTTGTTTCAGAGCCGCCCTTTCCTGAATATTTGAGAAGTGTAAGAAAGCCTTACAAGATTTTAGCTATTCTGATTACTGTAAAGGGGCATTTTGTATCGAACCTGCAAGAACCCCCTAAAAGGAGCCAATCCTGTTCCTGGACCAATCATGATAATCGGAACAGCCGTGTCTTCTGGGAGTCTAAAATTAGACTGCCTCACAAACACAGGTGCCCAACTACAGTTGTGGCTTTCTTCTTCAGGAACTGCGCTCTGGAGAGAACAAAAAATCGGTTAGCAGGATGTCCGTCAAATGAAGTTCAGCATTTCCCCAAACCCCAGTATTTCAAAAATAACACTACACACGAGAGGAAGCCCATCGACCATTTGAGAGGAAACATGAAGTGGACTTCCTATTAATACTGGACTTAGAAACTTGAATCTATCACAACCAAAGAATCAATGCAAGCATCAAATTCGACTATAGGATATCATTAAGAAACCCAAAAAAAACCAACTATGAACAGTCAAACAATTTGTCAAAGATCAGCTATGATATCCCCTGCAGAGAGCTACCAAACAGGTTAGACGACAGGGCAGGTTCCAGCAATGAGTCTCCATTCCCACTATCACCCACTGCATTATTTTAAAGGAATAAACCACCCACCTTCATCCAAGTTGAGCACACTCCCTTGTGAATCCTTCCTGTTGGCATTTTATCATGAACTAAAGCACATGTAACATGGATTCTTGTGGGAGCCACCCTGTACAAACAAGAGAATCACAGCACACGCATTATATATAATACTCCGGTTGATCAAAAAGTCAAACGCAAAAAGGAAATTGTTTACAAGACACAAAAGATTCAACCACATGATGATAATACAAAACTATGGCAACTAGGAAAACCCTCATACTGCAGTAGGCAATAGACCTCCCGCCATTGTATTTTGATGCACATATGGGAATGAAAATTTAGAGAAATTATTAAAAGAATAACGAATAATAGTGACCCAAGATATAACATACAGAAGTAAGAGAATTTCTGAATCATGAAGACCTCCCTTACACCTACAAGTGAATGCCAATCCTTGAACAAAAATCATCTACAACTACCTAGAGTGACCACACTTTCACACCAGAGATTTACCCACCCGTCGAACAACAGATGATCAAATTATAAACTAATGGTGCATTGGAACTTAGGCAGAAGAAAAGCACAAATGAAAGAAGGGGATACAGAAATGAGTGTAAATAGTTTAGAACCAGCACAACGAAAAAAGCCAAGAGCAAATATTGAGAAGAGGACATGATGTCAACCTTGGGGAGGATGATATGGAGTAGAACCTAGGCTGCAAACGTGGAGCCACACCAGCAAAGAAAACTCCAAGCGATGGTTTAGCTGAAGGGAACTCAGCCATTACCTCAAGTAAACTCCTCTGACTAGCAACAATCCACTGAGCATATTCATCCTGCAATATTATAAAATGGAGTTAAATGAAAGACACAGGACAGGTATGGACAGTGGAGTAATCTGCAGTTTGATAGGGGCTTCACCTTTCCAGCAGGTGATGCAAGATATCTCAATCGTTCAGCTTCACTTGGGTCAGAAGCATGAGCTGCCAAAGCAAGCAGAGCCGACTGCAGGAAAATCGTAGTTAGGGCAAAGAACTATCTAATCCGTCATAAAACTATCAAAAAGCATATAGATAAAGAGCAATGAACAGACCTTTTTTGGAGAGTTCAAAAGGTCTGCATAGCGAGTCAGAGCAGCCCTTAAAGTGCATGGGGGAAATGGAGGAGGTAGAGAGCTTCCCCCAAGGGCAGTTCCATCCTCGTTCTCTGTGTGGAGAGAGAAATAAGTATCTGGTTTCAGGCCCAATAATCTTTCGGCTTCCTCGACAGTCTCAGCAAGGTTATCACAATAGACACCAACATGATCTCCTGTTTCATATCTGGGAGAAGATGAACAGTATATTCAATGCCACAACATGATACAAGATGGTCAAGACCTTCGCATCAAAGCAACAGAAACCAGAACATCCTAACAATCTGTAAGGGTTAAAAGAAAATAATATATTTCAAGCTCACCTAAGTCCAGTGCTGGATATGTCAAATTCCAGATGGGTGCAAGAGCGGTCTGAAGCGGGACTGTGCAGCTCCTTCCTAACAGCCACATTTGCTCTTCAAGAACATAAAAGCTCAGTCAGAAACACAGAGCGTAAATAAAAGAAGAAAGCAATTTAGGAACAGATCATCTCTCATGGAATGTGTTAAACATTATACCTGCATGGATGCTGAGCATCATAAACAGCATGGCCATTACCATTAGCCCAGCTCTTCTCCTGCTGTGCTGCAGCAGTACCATCGTGAACCACAACCCGATATTCCGGTATTGCAGCGGTATATGGAGTAGAAACAGATACATCATCTTCATCACGAAGGAGACGGTCTAACTCTGGCCACAACAACTCCTTCCTGTAAAATATTATATTAAGAGAGAATCTTACAGTTAGGAATACATTTTCAGCAAGAAATAGGAGACAAGATTCAGTACAGTGTCAGCTATTACCAAGCAGTAAAGTCATCTTCAATGCACTGATCATCATCCCCAAGACCAACCTGAACAAGGCGCTTTGCACCTGCAGTTCAACATAGCAGCCCTTATTAGGAGTGAAAGACCTCACAAATATCACTGTCACAAAAACACCCTACAGGAGTACAAAGTACAAGATCACACATTAGTAACACCATAATATTTCAAACGACTTCTAAAACATCTCATTATTCCCCTATGTGATATATCATAACCTTCTAAACACCAAGGCCAAAAATGCATCACATAGTAACAACAACGAATGAAATAGGCCCATAGCATCACCCAGTTCCTATCAAGGGAGAAAAGAAAAAAGATAAAACGCCTCTAGCATGACAGGCCGAATGCTAGGAGACATGCACGTGGGCTGTAGCTGTACGAATCAGAAATTACAATGAGACGTCCCTAAATAGCCTTCTCAGGGTTGTGGTAAGCCATTCTTCAACCGTTGAAGCCACCAATATTAAACAGTGCAAATGTGCAATGCATGCCTCTCAGTTGCAGGCTTAGAGAAAATATGCACAGCCGGAATTTGGGATAATAAAGTATAAATATCATTGAGGAGTTCCACACTTCCACTTACCCTACCCCCTACCCCCCACAGCCGAAATGCACATCACAGTAATAGTACAAATATAAGCACCCAAAGAAGACTGCTTGTGTTTTGCCATATGCAGAGCAAACTCAATGGGCAAAGGATAGGACTTAGGAGAACTCTGTATGCAGGCCCATGAATAACCTACTGTATCAGCAGTGGACACACTAATCATGCCTTGAAGCCTTCAGGAAATACAAATTTTCAGACAAGACATTAACGATCTCATGACAAGCTCACATAGATGAAAAACTTTAACTAGCAATGCAGCTGAAGACAAGGAACACTACCTTGCTCCTCCAGGATCCGATCAATCTCTTTGCCAATCTATAGTCATCAATAAACATCATCAGTATCACATAAGGTATGACGGGGTCTACAGGCACAAAAACAAAGGTTCATATATATATTCAGTGAAAAGGACACACCTTGTTAAAATGCTCATATTGTCTGTTGCCGAGGGCAAACACTCCATAATGCAGGTTGTGCAGGTCACCATTTTCATTGCCCTGCAACAACAAAAAGCAATGTGCACTTTCAGCAACAAAAGTAGAAGATCCTCGGTCTCTTCAGAATCATTTTCTAATCATTTCAAGAGGGTTGATAGAAAACAATTAATATCATAATAGGCATCACTTTCGACCTTCAATATTCTTGATTTAAATTTGTTGTGGTACACCGTACATTATGTAATCACTCAAAAAATAATACATTAATCCTGGTCAAATTTGACGTCCCACGAAAGGACGCGTAACATATTTGAAAACAACAAAAAGAAAAAAGAAATATGTAGGAAGAACACCAAACCCACCAACAAACATATTAAAAACATATGGTACAAGCAATTGAAATGTACACAAACAATAAACAATCACACGTATACCTCAGTGAACCATTTGTAAAACCTAGCTGCATTGTCGGTAGGCTCTCCATCTCCATATCTACAACAACCATGTCAATCATTTTCCATTAGACATCAAAAATAGTCAACGTGAACGACAATTAAGTATACTGATAATCAAATACATACGTAGCCACGAAAAATAATGCAAACGTTTCCTTCTTCAACTTCTTCTCGTATTGTTCATCATCGGCAGCATAATCGTCCTACACATAAACAACATACCAAATATAAATCAACTTACACAATCTATAACAAAAGGAGATGAAAAGCAAAAGGTAACCTTACAGCCTTACAGGACACCAATAGTCAAACTTACCAAATCAACAATTTTGAAAGTGGCTTTCTCATATCTTGCTTTGGCCTCTTCATTGAACGCCTACCAACCAAAAAATTCACCAACATTTAGTTTCATCATCACAAAAACTTTTATGAGACGGTCTTATGCAATCACACGTAATCACAAAAACAAAACTTGTGTGAAACTGGTTCATATACGCAACCGGTCTTTCTTTTTTTCTTTTGCTCACAGTTCTTTTCTATTTGTTAATTCATGGCACATACCAATATCATATCAAAACATATCAATATAAAAGTCACACAACCATCAATGACCAAAATAAATGTAGTACAACTAAATAAAATAAATAAACAAACAACAAAGGTGTTTGGTATACCAATCCGTGTACCACTTCAATCTCACCTCTTTGTGATTCGTTAATGCTTTTTCTTTTAATCCATTAATAAACACTAACTGTTGAGATTAAAGTGGTACACTAAACAAATAGTACATGCATTCTCCTCATTTATACTACTAACACATAAGCAAAAACTCAAAGAGAAAAAGAACATAAATAAATAAAGTGAAATAGAACAATGAAATAATGACCTTAGCAAAGCCTTCGGCAGTGCCAGTCTGAGTACCAAAAAAGAGAGTAACTTTCTTCTTGCCATCATCAACATCAACATCTTCCTCCTCACCAAGATCCTTCAAAATCAACGGCTTAGGAGCTTCCTTAAAAGAAGATTTCCCACCGTTGGATTTCCTCCAAATTAACAAAAACACACAACCAATAAGCAAAGCCAATGATGTTGTCACAACCACAACCACATCACGGTTCTCTACGATTAGTTGAGCTGCTGTTGAGTCTTCAAACGACGCGTTTAGCTGCTCAAAGTTCCCTTTTAATATATACTTCATTAGATCTAATGGTGACAGCTTCATTGAGCTTGAATCCATACTGATATTTAAAATAAAATTTGAATAATTTACAAAACCCAGATGAGAAATTCCTCGAAATTTGATGAAAAGATCAAAACTTTCGAGGAATTTCAAGAAACTAAGAGATACCCAGATGAGAAAAAGGGTCTAATTTGATGAAAAGATTGAGACTTTGGACAAATTTGATGAAATTAAAAGTACCCAGATGAGGAAAAGGCTTGAATTTGATGAAAAGATTGAAAGTTTGGAGGAATTTGAGGAAATAAGGAAGAGTTATGAACAGAGATTGTTGAGTGAAAAAGAGGTGAATTATTATAGTAGACAAAAATGCAAGTCACTATCTCTTGAAGTTTTATTTCTCTTTCAAGAGTTTTAAGTTTTTGATTTATTGTGTCTCTAAGAATTGGGTTGTGGTTGGAAGTGAGGTGAAGGTAGGAGAGACTAACTAGAAGAAGAGAGAGAGTGGAGTAGATGACTTGGAGGAAAAGGGGGTGTTAAATATTTGAATGAACGAAAAATATGGAGAAAAAAGAAAAAACTAGAGGCTTTGATCTGTGCAAGTGTGTGTATGTATTTGTGGGGTTGAATATGTATGTATGTTGAGATTTGATATGATGTGAGAGTAGAGGGAGAAAGAAGGGCGCCAACGCCCACCAACCCCTTCCCATAACCTTTGTTAAAGCAATTAGAAGTGGACACCAAAAAAAAAAAACAATTAGAAGTGGTGACTAGTCAACCTACCTAACACCAAATTTATTTCATCAAAGTAATCAAGTATAACCATGGATATGTGACAATTTTTTTGTTTATTATGGTTATGTGACTTGAGAGGAAAGAGGGGAATTATTGTGGACATTTGGTGGCCATGTGTTTGACAATTTAGATCGTTTTTGGATCATCATTATGATGTCATCATTCATGGAGGTGTTGAGTTCTTAAAAAGGGAAAAAATCATGGAGATGTATTGGAGTTTATGGTCATGGTTTGGATTGGGTAAAAGTCGTGTCAAGGCCTCAAGTAATCAAGAGGTTGAATTGACTAATGATTTTTTTAAAGATTAATAACTCAAGAATCCTTATTTGAAAATTTGGTTTCAATCACAAGTAATTTATCAATACTCAATAGTGAATTATGAATAACTATGAATTTAATATGAGTAACCATTGTTGATAAGTAGGTTGTAAAATCAATAATTCGATTATGAATTAAAGAAACTTTGAATGAGATTCTACGAGTTACAAAAGTATATTCATGGATTTGTATTTGGAACCCTATGATCTTTGTTTAAAGGTGGAAGATAAATTATAATTTCAACTGTTTATTAATTAGTTTATTTTTTTCTCAATTAATAGACCATAATTTCACATTTTCACTAACTAATATGACAATTAGTTTTGTATGATTACTTATTATAATACTTTTTTGTTGATGTAAATAAATAAAATACTGCTAGTTTTATTTTGGATCAAATTCTTTGTATCAAACTTTTTCCACATAATCAGCAATGGAATCGTTCTATTTGGTAATGTTGATTGATGCAACTTTTTGTGTCCTTGTTGATAAAGTTTTAAATATTATCTCCATCTTTTCAACTTTTTGTGATTGTGGATTACAGTAAAATGGTTACAAAATTTTCTACTATTTCTTATTTTTAATTCAATGTAACAATTCATTTAGGGTCACTTTCGAAAGCAGTCTCATTGTTTTTATTGCGTACATCCTGACTCTCGAGTCCACATTGAAAAATAACTCCACACTTGGTCTTCTTGATGATTAATACAAAGTTTGTCATAAGGCTTTGTTCTTAAGGATGCATTTTCATTTAGAACTTTAAGTTGCACTTAAATGAATTTTAATTTAGTACAATTTAATTTAGCATTGATAAAAACATAACTGAAATTGAAAGGGATATCCACATTGACGTCAAATTTTCATTTGGATGAAATATATAATTTTTAATAAAGCTTCATCAAAAAATAGGTACCCTATGTGAGAGTACTTAATTAGTTTTTTTTTTAATTGCCCATTTTGATGTAATATACACGACGTTAAATTTTGCCCATTTGGATGTAATATACAGAGTGGCTTCGTATATCTATCCACGACTTTTATATTTTTAAGGTTATATTGGTACTGCAGGTACAAATATTTTTGTGGGTATATTGGTTTTTAATGGTTTCTCATTACAGGTACAAAGCGGTTCTCAAAGGTATTAAGTGGGTCATTCTGAAAACAATCACCCCATTTTTCAAATCGAGGTAAGGCTGCGTAAATTAGACTCCCTCAAACCTCAGTATCCTATCTTAGATATTGTTGCCCATTTTGATGTAATATACACGACGTTATATTTTGCCCATTTGGATGTAATATACGGAGTGGCTTTGCATGTCTATCCACAACTTTATATTTTTCCTTCAAACCTCATAAGGGTACCTATTCTGAAAACAATCACCCCATTTTCCAAATCGAGGTAAGCTGAAATTGTTGTTATTGTTGTTGTGTACAACTATGTAATATACAGAGTACACGCATGGAGTAAACCTTTGTTTTTCCCTTAAACAATGGCCAATGCACCACAAGAATTTAGAAACGTAAAAAATGAATTTATTTTCCCCTTTCCCGTGTTTATTTGTGGCTTTATGTGTTGTAGACTTGTGGGTTTGTAGCCCGTGTAGGACATTTTTTGGTACGTTGCGGGTCACGTGGTGCTCGCGCTGTGAATGTTATTGGACTGCTCTTCTCATGTTTTCCGCGAGGTTCTCACTGCAAAATACTCCATCATAAAATATTGGCAAATTTGTTGGGAGGATGTAACAGACATACGGTGTATAAAAGAAGGAGAAAAAAAGATGAAGAATATTGCAACAATTAGGTTGATAATGATAAATGGTTGAAGATGTACTCTTTTGCAATAATAATAAGTCTTTAGTACTAATAATAAAGGTGACACTTTTAAGAAAATATTAATGGTATTGATTAATGACAATTGATAGATGAAATGAAACTTATAGAATGTGTTATAATAATTTGTATAAAACACAAAAAAATGTGTACATCTGTTTCAAATACGAGACTAATCGGGTATTAATGGTCATTCAGGGGTTACGAATGAATACCCGATGGGTCACTAATCAACCCTTTTCTTTTACTAATACCCAATTTCATATAGTCATATATGATACGGGTTTATAGAAAATAGAAAAATTTGTATGAACCCGTTTCATACATGAGATTGGAGTCGATAGATCATTATTGTGTATTCGAGGGGTCATATTTTGTAGCTGATGGGTCATTATTCATTAATAACAGTCTCATGTATGAAATTGGTTCACACCATTTTTTGTGTACAAAAAAAATATATAAATAGAATATAATGTTAGTATTTTAATTTATTTGTTTACTCTTCCATCAGAAAAATGAATTTGTTTTTTCAAGAAAGCTTTATGGTTGACTCGAGTTTGTGTCATTGACTTTCATTGTTTAAGATAGTCGTTTGCAACTTAAGCACCCGAGTAAAGAAAAAGTCTATGTAAATTGTAAAGTAAAGTATTGCTTCATTATTTATTTATTTTTTGCTTCATTAATTTTGACTGTAAGACGTCTTAGGACTTGACTTTATTGTTCTTCACAAGTATTTTACAGATAACATTTAATTTATGTTCCAACTAGTCATACATTGGGAAAACAACAAAATCTTATTGTCTTTTGTAAAATAAAACTTCAATGTGACTTCTAAGTTCTAAGGATCGTTCGTGTGTATTTCTATTACGAACTGAAACAACATTGTTGAAATTCCAATGGGAAATGGTCCAAGAACTATGCTTATGCAGATTCAAGGTGGTAAAACTTGACTAGTGCTTTAGTGAAAATCAAAATAAGTTGACTAGCTAACATATACGGAGTAGACTCTAGTACAACAGACAACTCGAAGCATACTACAGAACAAATTGACTTCTTTTTTTATGGACAGAACAAACTGACTTTAGCCAAACTCACCTGCATTTTCTCGTTGTCTCAAAAAAATTATATGCACCACAATTATTCACATTCAGACCAAAAATACAAGGCAAAAGTTAAATTTGGCCAACATCGAATTGTTGTTGAGTAAATACTTACATCATACAACCATCGAAAAAATAATACTAACATCATACATTCACACACCTCGTTGTAACAGTGTAACTTTACACCATATGCACTCTTCATTTTTCTCTCATACTTTAAGACCAACTTCTCAGAAAAGTAAAAGTATTCAATATTTAATTACATAATTATAGAGGAAGGTGTACGATGTAAAGTTCAGTGTTTTTGAGATTTTATTGATCTATCTTTTCTCTCCTTCGTATTAGGTTAAAATTCAGTCACATTTCCATTTCTTCATTGAAAAAACAATTACAAATAAAATGTTAACCAATGTGCTTTGAAACGACAAATATGATGATGATTATAGTGTTTTTTTTTATGGCATAGTGTAAATTATTTGTCTTATATATTACTTACTTCAATTAAAAAAGACAATTTATTATGTGTTTTGTTCATGTGTATTTCGGATTCCACCTTGACTTGACCCATATAAATGGCTTCAATCAAATTGGGTTAAAACTATGTTGTCATTGTTGTTGTTAAATACTAGATATACTTATCTATTTTTGACTTGGCAATGAGGGACTACTTTCTTTGACGTGGCTAAAGGCCTAGAGGGTACCTCCTAATGCACGGCCTTGAGTATTTCTTTAATTAATTTATTAAGTAGGTGCTCCTTTGAGTTTTGAACCAAGGACGCGGTGAATAAACTGCAACTTATTTGCTAATGAGATAAGTCTCTTGGGTATATGAACTGATTTGTTCAGCCCTTATATCCCCTTCCATCCTTTTTTAAGATTTTCAATTCTTGTAACAAACCAAGGTCCATCGTTTTTTTTTTTGTACTTATATTTTGTTGTCTATAAAGCTTCTAAAAAAAATAATTTTAAGTTAAGTTCAATTTGGTTATACTCGTTTATTTTGATCGTAAGAAATTGTGACATCGATGTAGATCATGTGAAAGGTCTTACTTTTTTTTTGTTGAAATTTGAAAGGTCTTAAATACTAAATAGTTTCATGAAGGCTCAATATTGATATGGTTTTAATAAGCAATTGTGTGTCTTAACAACTAAATAAAAAGTTCACTTCAATTAAGTTTAGTTTGGTTTAGTCAAGATGAAAAGAGGGAGCCTTAATGGTAAAGTTTGGTATAATTAGTACAAAAAATGTCTTGATTGGAATCTTAAACTAAAGTGTGATGCAACTATTATATAGGCTCCACCTAGCATAACAAAATCATATGGAGATAACACAAATACTCGTATCACTTTACCAATTTTGATTCACAAGAACTTGTGTAAACCCATTTCATATATGAGATTGAGTTATTAATGACATAAAATATTGATTAATGAACTTCGATGGTCATTAGTGACCCCCCTCCATCACATATATAAAATGGGTTTACAATGCTTTTATATTTTAATTATTGATTGTATGGCAAACAAAGTTGTTCAATTACCCATATCACTACTATATGGTGTGGTTATGGACTATAGCAAAATGGCCAGTGCCTATTAAGTTGAAACAATTATCTCTATCTTTCAGCTTTAGGTGATTATGGACTATAGCAAAATGGTTATGAAAACCTTCCAATACTTCTTATTTTTGGTGAAATTATTGGAAGTCAATACTTCAATGTAGCAATTGGTTAATCTCGAAAATAATGTCTCAGTTTTCTTAAACAGGGGTATAGTTGCGTACATCCTGATCTCGAGTGTCCCTATCCCTATTGAATAGGGATTTTCACTCGATTGTTGTTTTTGTTTACTACCCTATGGTGTGGTTTCGTACTCCGTAGTCCGATTAGAAAAGGTAGAAGGAAAAACGGTAAGCACCAACGCGGCAACGCATCACAATTCAGTAATTCACAACCCCCAAATTTTGAAACTTTGTGACACCACCCAAACTGGCGCCAAAACCACCCATCTCAAACCCCAGAAATCCCCCAAAATCAATCCCCAAACCCCAACTCCACTGTCTCTCCACACCACACCAAATGAGATCATGAAACCAACACCACTCCTAACCAAATCCAAAACCCCAATCCAAACCCCAAAAATCCCCCTCTCCTGCCCAACTCTCACAACCTTCCTCTCAGGCGGGATCCCCACAAACTCAATAACAGAAATCGTAGCCGAAAGCGGCTGCGGAAAAACCCAACTCTGTCTCAACCTTCTCTTAACCACCCAACTCCCTTCTCTCTCCTCTTCCTCCATTTACCTCCACACTGAATTCCCCTTCCCTTTTACCCGCCTTTCTCGCCTTTCCACCTCCTTCACTACCTTCCACAACACCCCTCTTGGATATAATCCTCTTGACAATGTGTTTGTGCAGGGGGTGCATGATGTCGACCACCTGTTCGACGTTTTGCTTAAGTTGGAGAGCTTTTTGATTCGGAAGAGGAGTTTTCCGGTTAGGTTGATTGTGATTGATTCGGTTGCGGCTGTTTTTAGGGTCGAGTTTGAGAATAATGCTAGTGAGATGAAGAGGAGGTCAGGGTTGTTTTTTAAATTGTCGGCGATTTTACGAGGTTTGGCGTTTAAGTTTGGGTTGGCTGTTGTCGTGACGAATCAGGTGGTGGATTTTGTGGAGGGGAGTGGAGGAGGAGGGGTTAATGGTGTGAAGATAGGGAATTTGGGGAGTTTGTTGAGTTCGGGAAGACGGGTTTGTCCTGCGTTAGGGTTGGCGTGGGCGAACTGTGTTAATACGAGGTTGTTTTTGTCGAGGAAAGAGGAGGTTTTGGGTGAGAATGATGGGGTGGTTGAGGAAGACGGGAGGAGTTCGGTTATTTTACGGACTAGGAGATTTGTTCATGTTGTTTTCGCTCCTCATTTGGCGCCTTCATCGTGTGAGTTTATGATATTGAAAGAGGGGGTTTTCGGGATTGATAGGACTCGCCAGGTTGTTGTTAGTCGGATAGGTCAATGATGGGAGGGAGGTGCAGCGTTTTGGATTAGTATTTTATTCATGGTTTTTTGCTCACGTTGTAAAGTACTTATTTTAGAAAGGGGACGTTAGATTTGGAACATCCCGAAAAGGAAGATTAATTTGGAGCAGAGGGAGTGATGTGTAAGAACTTTGTATTAAGTTACTGCAGTTAACAGTAAAATTTGTGGATAGGTACTTGAGGAAAGCAAATAGAATGAATGAAATCAGGGGTGTTGTTGCATGAGCTTGTCCCATGTTCTCAGTTTTTTCATTTGGTTGTTTGCTTGATGTGAGAACTAAGAAGTTGGAGTAGCTGAATTGCATGGAAATTTAGAAATATCTCATCCATGATTCACAAGATTGTTCCAGCCTCCAGGTCAGTCCTTGTGCAGCTTTTGTTTATCAATTTTCCTTTCAGTTTTGATCTTCTGTATAATTGTTGAAATCTTTGAGTTGTCTTAAATGTCTTGCGTGTATCTGTTTAAGACTGTTTGGTGTTGTTGTTCTTGCTATCATGTTACCACTGTTTCGTCTGACACTTGCTTTGTGAAATTTGATGCTTGTACGAGTCTCAGAATTAGTGTCACCAGATCTGTTGACTCCCAAAAGCTACTGAATAACATACCCTACAGAAGTACATAATACAGATTGCAGTGTAAAGATAGAATCTCAGTTGCATTAGCATATGCGGAAAAGAGGCCATATGAAGCTCTGTCCACAATATGTACCTAGGTCCTATCTTTGACGTTTGTGAAAAGGAGTCTCACAGGATAGATAGCAATTGCCAATTAGGCAATTAGCAACCAAACCCGCAACATGGCGGTTTTAAAGACCAAAGGACCAAACTCTTTGACCAATTGAGTATCCTTGCTTATATATTTACACTCTTTGAATCGAAATTCTGTCAAAATGTTCAATTATAAAGTTCAAGGTGACCCACCATGAATCACATTAGAAATTTTGTTTGCGGGCAATGTGTTGTTGTCAAAGAGACAAAGCTAGAGGTGAATTTGCACATTTGACATCCTTAGTTTCCTTCATGGCGCAACCATTAATTAGTCAGGGTAAATGAATGCATAAGAAATGGAGAATTTTTGAATCGAAAAGTGAATCACACTTCAGCTGTATACTAAACTTGCGTCTTATTAACTATGCTTTGCTGGGATAATAATCATGTAGGTACTTGCAGAAAGTAGAAATAATCAGGAGGGATCTATGCTAAATATGTGGGATAGCCTGTTGGAGTCTTCTTTCTGGAAGAGCATACATTAATAAGACGTACTGTATTTGAGTTAGAATGTGCTTGATCTCAATTTGTGTGTTTCTGCTTGGTGCCTATGTGTACACTCGAGAACCCGTAAATTGGTAGGTAAATCATCCATAGTTTCAAGCAACTGATGAACCGAAGTCCCTGCTGAAAACAATGTTAGCCCACTCTCTTATTAAAGCATAGTCCTACCTAATTTCTAACACATGCAACTTTTTAAGAGTTTCTATTTTCTAGCTCATTGTTTTGTATTGAGAAATCTTTGTGCTGTTGTATCTTTCTGACGCAGACATGCAGACTGCTGTCCAATCTTCTAACCGTAACCGGAGGGCGGAGGTATTTAATATCGTCATATGCTGCTGACAGAGGAGAAATAATAGAATGAAGCTGTAACTGTAACTGTAGGTCTGTAACTGTGCAACAGATATATACTCCATGAATTTGTCGCCTGTGAATACAGTGAACGTTTGACAATGATATGAATTGTAACCCTCCAAAACAGGGATACTGCAAACTCTAAGGTCAAAACGGTAGATTGGAGTACTAAAGATCAACACACTTGCACACCACCACCATCACTCCATCGGTACCTGTGAAGAGTGAAGTGTTCCACTTCCACACATTCTAGAAACATTATTACATTAATAGTGGCATACAAATGTACATGTAATGAATTGTTAGGATCAGCACTGCGTAGTTAGTTACAGCTGGGATACAAAAGACCATGTGAGGCAATGTGCCAATCAGGCAACTGCCTATTAAAAGAGTAACTTGTCCAATAATAAGTTTCTTTTTATTTTCTGTTTTTCTGAACTTTACAATCAGATGTAGATTACCTACAGACTACAGTCCTACACTTATACTGTACTATATATAGTACTCCGTACATAGTACGATAGGTGTACGACAGTATATATCCACAAGGTATACGACAGTAGTTAGTTATAAATCCACAAGGTATATCCGTACACCCGCTACCTAAGAATTAGAGTATTCAATTAATGTGAAGGAACCGATTCAACACAAAGTTTAAGTTGATACCATCATTACCATGTCAAAGAACTGAAATGCTAATCGTTTAATTTAAGATTTTAAGTTAAACTTATTCTCTCCCCGTTGGGTCCAAAATCAATCCACAATGGATTTTTTTTTTCTAGCTTCTATTTCTTTTCTCGACACCCTTTCATGCGTTGAGAACGAGTGAATAACTTCGCCAGCAATCGAAATTTCCAGACATTCAAGTGAGACACTGAAAGAGGAATGTTTGTTTTCCTCATTTTTCACCACACATTTGGACTATGGTACATTGGTACTTACTTACATCCCCAATTACTCGAGGTGATCTTGATATGTTGAGAAGTTGGCATTGGTTATTATTGGCCCCGTATTTGTGGTGTGGGCGTGTGGGTCAAACAATACCACCTATAACCATTAACAAATGACTGATATAGATTTTGCGGTAGTTGCCGGTTGGTTAGGGGCCTAACGCTATGAGCTTAGCCATTCTTCTGATCGTACTCAGAACATAATGATGTGACGACTTTTTGCAACGTTTGCGGTGTCCACAGCGTGCTTAGCTTATTTGGTGCATTCACCTCCATTCAAAATCTTGTCAAATGCTTCCATAAAAAATAAAAAATCTTGTCAAATGAGTAGTGAATTATACATGTTTATATAGTTATTTCTAAATAAAGCTGTGTTTTGTTCGTCAATATTGCTAGTTTGCTACAACTTTTTTTTCCGTTTTTTTTCCAGTTCATTTCATTTTAGTTTATTTCAGTTTCAATTACAATTTTACCGCATTCAGCCAGTTTAATTCAATTTTTTCCAATTCAATGATGTCCTTAAATACAAACAAAACCACACCCTAAACTATTCATTATAATTAAGCAGTTAATGTCTTTTGTTATATATGTTTACTTTAATTTTACAATAGTATCACAAAAATTTGTGTGAACCCATTTCATACATGAGACTGGGTAGTAATGAACCCTCGCATACACAATAATGAACCCTCGCCTACACAACAATAACCCATATAACCCAATCTTATGTATGAAACGGGTTCACACAAATTTTTCCACAGTAGTACTACAACTCACAGTTTGGAAGAAAAGTTAAGTAAAATTTTTTAGTGGAGTGGCAGTGTGCCTCTAAGATGAAAACTCAAAAAAAAAACTGATGACAATCTCTCAAAGCCCAATAACTATAAAGCCCAAAACATTACTCCATAATTGGTTGGGCCCTTCCTTACGGCCTTAACTACATTTCTGTTGATGTTATGTGAAAATTGACAAAGCCAGCCGCCCAAAGTAACTTCACTCACTTATATCATTTCCAGAAACAGTTGCATGCTCGGAAGTTCAGTTCTTCACAATAATAATCTCAACGATGGAAGTCCCAAATGTTAATGCAGATAAAAATAACAATAAGGTAAAATTTGTCTACCAATATATTATGTTACTTTTTCCAGCTCATTTCTCACATTTCCACGCGCCCTTTTTTTTTTTTTTAGTATATATAATATATGTCTGTTTATCTTATTCTTACAGTAGCATGTTTTAGTTATTTTATTGATTAATTTGGTACTTACTCTAATGATCATTATTTATTGATGGTTTATCCAAATGGGTTTTGTTAAATGTTTTAAATTTGCATTTATTTTAGTCATCTGAGCTTGTTGGTGCAATATTTGATTCTCATTTGATGCTGTCCTTTTGTCAAACAGCTGGTGGGCTATGTGAATGTGCCAGTTTCTTTTTCTTATTAAAATATGGCGTGTAATTTAGTTGTCATTTTGTTAATAATGTGGGTTTACTTGCAGACATTAACGGCGTCGAATGATGCAGCTGCTGTTAGTGATGATGGGGTTTTCTTGGATATCAAATTGGCTGAAGATGACCCTCTTTATGAGAAAAAGAAGGTCAGCAAAATTCTTGTAATATGGCAAAATGCATTAGTAAAAGACTTCTTTGCGATTTCATTATGTTGTTTGTAGGCTATAGTAGCTAATTGATTAGAGGGTAACTCTTTGGTGATGTTTGTAGCCCTGGCAGTATATATGTAGAAAATAAACCTGTTCAGATTGTATTTTAGCCAATCTCTCCCGGCATGTGTGTGTGTGGGTGGGGGGGGGGGGGGGTGTTT
>ONZK01001182.1:1847-15079 GCA_900322385.1 Pharnaceum exiguum | reverse complement strand
CCATATTAACATTGATGTAGATACCTGAGTCCCAAGGGATCCCAGCAATCCATACAATCAATCATTTGAAAGCTCTTTTTTTTTTTGAATCTCCCCTATCTGCACCAAAAATTCAGAAGCTTCTAATAACAAGATCTCAAGCTTAAGTGGTTTGACATCATGCTAAGGAGCTGGAATTGAGGGCCTGTGCAACTGGCAAGCTGCTCCCAAGTAGTGTTTCCAATATTTCATTTCCCCAACTCCAAGTCTTATCCTACCATCTCTATCTTCATGTGATATCTATCTCAGCCAGTCAGCCTCATAGATTTCCTTTTCATCCTACCAGATTTTCATGGAATACAGTGGGAGGGGAGAGTACAGTACACACAGAGAAAAAAAATCAAAAGGAGATGCTGAATCATGACAGAATCAGGGGTCACAGAAGCCATCAGGCCTCACCCCCAATAAAGATCAGTCACCTCTTCAAGGAAATGTAGAAGCAAGAAAGCTAAGGAATATGCAGTTCGCTCGGTGGAGACCCTACGGCCCTACCACCAACCCCCCTTAAAAAAAAAGGAAAAAGGAGAGGGCAGCGCATAAGGACAACATTCTGTACGCAGTTAAGGACATAAAACAGCCACCGAGTGTTTCCCACTTCACGAACTCCAACCTCATCAAGCAAAAACTCCCCTTTAAAAAATGTATTTCAGAACATTAAGCAACATTCTAACCAAAATTCTGAAATAGTACACTTAGGTGTATTTTGGTTTGTGTACACCACTCTCATTCTCTCTCCCCCACCATCCCCCTCAATTAAAAATGGCATTTATGTTTCTCAAGAAAAAACTTTTTAGATAACATGGGTATCTAGGCTTTGCCTAACTAATCCCATGGGCCCTGAAGTTAACGACCGGTAAAACCTCCTGTGAGCAGACTCGAACTTGGGACCTCTGGAATAAATCTCAGAAGTCTTACCAACTGAGCTACCCACTCAGGGTTTATGTTTCTCAAAAATTCATTTGAATGAAAGCAAAAATACATTGGGGGCCATATAATTTGCTCGTTCTAACAGAGGAAAATTATTGAAATTACGGCTAATGCACAACAATGAAACAAGAGCAGGTGAAACATGCACAGGAACATACAGTATTACGGCTGCAGAAAAATCTGGTCTGTTGAATGTAATCCCGGCATTGTACTTGGTGAATGAGGCAGATGCAGTATCGAATGCTCCTTCCCCACCCAAGCTGATATCCTCATTGCCAATGGCAGCATTAAACTCCAACACAGGAGTAGGAGTCAAGCCAATACTAGAGTTCAAAGCTGCATGATGATTACGATAGTGCACATCTAGCTGACACAACGACAGACCTCTGTCAGATATTCAGTAGAAAAGTACTATATATTTACACATAAATAATTGAGGAAATAACACATCTGAGCATACTATGAAAAGCATGCACAAATAATGAGAAAAAATGTAACGTTGTTATCCCTTTCAAAAGATGAACTATAAATACATAGATTGAATTCCTCAGTAATCATTTAACAAGAATGACACAAACTTACGCAGAATTGACAACTTTTCTCCTTTATTAGTTCTTAACTTTCTTGCTTTCTACGAGAGTGGAAATAATACAAAAGAAAAAATCTGTAAGATCTTTGGTTGCCATTCAATTTAGATACTAGCAGTAAATTAAGGATATATAAAGACTGGAAAAGATGTGGCAAATTAGGACTTAGAAGGAAAATCATAAGATGCCATGTAAATACTAGGCTAATAATAGCCGCACACAGAAGGACAAATGATAAGACATTCATTAACTAAGTGCCACAAACAAAGACAGAACACACGCACAGCAAAAGCTGAACAAGAACAAAATAATTCACACAGTTTAACCATGGCAATGCCTCTGACACTCCTGAATGTCGGTCATCAATCCCAAGGCACAGGAAAACATGCGAATGGAGGTGAAAAGACAGAAAAGAAGTAGAAGAAAGACAACCTTGCCAGATTTCTGATCAGGGATATTAAAGCTGAGAGCTGTCTTCGTACCCAGTAAAATTTCATCAAGGGTTACTTTAGTAGAAACCTGTTATATTTGATAAGAATAAATTTGTTAGGCCATTAACACAAGACACTTACAATATGCCAGATGATGTTCACTAAAACTCAAAAGTGAAAACCATATACTTACATTTGAAAATGTGTCGACCTTCACATCAACAGTGGTGTTCCCACTTCTGTATTGGGTACTGATATCACCAATAAAAATTTGTTCCTTCTTGACTCCTGTGGCTGTCAATCCCTGTCAAATATTCCATAATATTAGATCATTAATTCTTCTCACCAATAAAAAAAATGTATATACCATATTAAGTTCAACAATGAGCACTATCCTGTAACCAGAAGAGCAAATGCAAGAGTTCTATCCTATGAATAACACATGCTATTTAACCCAGTTTTCAAATTTGGTTTCCCTTTTTGTTTTCGCGTAATGTGCAAATGAAATGCACCTGGAGAGAATGAGGGATCAATCATGTACTCTCTCCGTTCTAGGTTAATCTTCCTCTTTTCCTATTCGGGATGTTCCATAATAATCTTCCTCTTTCTAAAATGGGTAAGTTTTCACCAAGTAAAGACAACAATACCCTCCTTTATTACACCCAACCCCCCACTCACCCTCATATATCCTAGTCTACAAACCATAAAATGACTTAAAGATGTGGGTGTGGAAGGGTGTACTTGAAACTGGTGGAGCACAATAGGAAGAATAACATCAAGTTGTAGCTATAGTAATGAAGTAAGCGACAATTATTTTTGGACGACCAAACTAGTGACAAAATGAGGAAAAGTAAACAGATGTGGAAAGATTAATATTCAACCCAATATAGATTTACCATAAATTAAGAATGACATGATCGATACCATAGGGCAATAAAAAGAAACAACAATATACATTTGCAACAAGGATTCAACTATGGGCTTAATTTTGGAGATCCAGTTTACTCTCAGATGTACTTGTTGAAGGGCTAGCTCTCATCAACAAAGAACGATCTTGTAGAAACAGAACACGAGCCAATATTTCTGTACACCTTTATTAATAGTGACATTATGATCACAGGGATTTTGGTTCGGCTTGTAACCTAAAGAACAAGCTGGACTATATATTTCCTCAAACAGCTACCCAGCAGAAAACCCTACAAGAGCAGAACAGAACAAGAAGTACTTTATCATGTTCAGAGAAAGTTTGCAATATACGTCTCATGACCGACGAGACAATCAGATAATCATCTTCGGATTTGGTATAAACCCTCCGTATATTATGAGAGAACCCTCATTTAGGCTTCTGCACCTCAGGCACATGAATCACTCATGTTAGCTGAATCTATTCTTTTCGGACAAAAGCAAGGTTATTGTTGCTGTGAAGATTCATTGCCCATCATACATTTAACAATGCATGCTAAACCAGTCAACTTTGATTGCACAATCCTGTGACTGTTACATCCCTAAAAATTGTCTCCAGAAAAACATTTTCGATGAAACATGAGTCAGGTTCTCTACACACCAATG
Organism: Pharnaceum exiguum; assembly: GCA_900322385.1. Lineage (NCBI taxonomy): Eukaryota > Viridiplantae > Streptophyta > Magnoliopsida > Caryophyllales > Molluginaceae > Pharnaceum > Pharnaceum exiguum. The sequence continues at coordinate 11,526 of ONZK01001182.1, read as the reverse complement.
CAACTTTTTTAGTACTGTACTACTCTGACATGTAAGCCAAAGATGAGCACTGTTGATTAGCCAAGCATATGTGAGTTCATGGCGGGTGTGGTGTGTGCTTTTCATGCCGATTTCAGCTCAACAAAGTTGGGAAGAAACTGCACAGTTGGTACTAGAGAGCTAAGTGAGAGAAATGAAACATACCACTCCAGCAGAACTAGGCACCGTTAAGGTAAATTTGTGATCAAAGTTGTAATCTTTTGTCAAGAGATCTGCACCAAACATAGACAAGGTTTACAAAATAAATATTCATGCTGATAATCAGGGATTCGTGGAAAAAGGTTTTCCATTCATACATCTCAACTCAAATTGAAAGAACTTCGCAAGTACTAAGATAATGAAATGGGGAACTGAAAAAATGCATGAATCTCAAATCCAGCTCATTATCAACACATGAACCAACGTTGACTAGTAACATTCACCAAGAGCACCAGTGCGATATAGCCACAACAAGAATGTTAATAAGCAGATGTCATTGATAACCCAAAAAAAAAGAACCAAAAAAAAAAAAAAACACAAGAAATATTCTTTCTTAATGGAGATGGCATATCACGCTCCGATCAACTTTAGAGGAATTTATTACCAAATACGAGATCTCAACAGAATCTACCCCATAGATGGCATACGGGATATCAAAACTAGGGCTCTTGATAGTTATATACCAATAAAATCACTTTCAAATCTCATCTAGCCCTTGAACTACGCCACAGACAGGAGCCACTCACTAGACTAGAGCAAGAAGAATACTTAGACAATTTCACTAAATCACCAAAGCAATATTTGTCACTAAACATCTGTTAACAATACCATAAACGTCCCCATTTAGATTACACCTCCTATTTCTCGAGTATATCCAATCGAAATACCAGGCATAGAGCAAGGGAATCATTGGATAATCTGATAAAGCAAACTATTTAGTGACATCTCAATTTCCAGCAAAAATAAGATTAGATAACTTAACAACTAATGACCACTGAAAAGGCGTAGCAGCATGTCATTCTGAAATGGCGCCCAGTATACAAACACGTGTTAAAAGAAATTCCATAAAATAACTTTTCAGCTCTCAAATGGCTTGTAAAACCAGCTAGAAGTCAAGAAAGTGTCAAATACAGAACTAAACCTAGTAAGCCATACACATCATTATTTCATGCAAATTATTACCCCAAGAATCCTGTAATTAATCCCCTAAATCATATCAAACATATATTTCGGAATCATGTCCAATCATAATAATGAGCAAACTCGCCAAAAACATAAAAAGACTCGGGCACAATCCAGCCAATGCATCACTCACACTACCGAACACCTTTATATTTTCCATAACACCCCCAATCTTTCCCACCTAGCTTCATTAGGGGAGTCCATGAAATCAAACACACTACCTTAAATGACTACAATACAGCTCCACCCTTTACGCGATGTCAATCGCTCCTCAAAAGAAGTACACATACTCCCTCCCTCCCTCCCTCCCTCCATCTTAACCGCCAACTTTTAACTATCAAGTCGACAACTAATTAGTCTACATGAATCCAAGTCAAAATCCAGTCAAACCTCCAATAAATCTCAAAATCACCAAACAAACAAAAAAAAAAAAGCACTCACTATGCACATAACATAACAACAACAAAGCCAACTCGTAAAAAAAAATGTACAGAGGATTAAATGAAGGGACGAGATTACCCCTGGCTCTCTTTCCAATATCGAGATACGACGACGTCGGAGCCATCTTTTTTTCACAGCTACAACCAAAATGATAAAAAAAAAAAAACACGATCCCATAAGTAAAACAAATAAGTATTTAATCAGAAAGATGCAAATGATATGATACTCTAAAGGGAATAAATAATAAACAAAAAAAATGGGTTCGTTTCGCATTTTGAGAGTAGGTACCTGAGGGGAGGGGAAGGGAAGGGAAGGGAGGATGGTGAGGAGAGAGAAAGTAGCCGACGACCGCCGCTACTGTGACTGTGAGTAAAGATACGCACGTCGATTCCTCTCTCTCTCTCTCTTTATTTCTTCGAAGCTCGCTCGGAGGAAAACGTGTTTGTGTGTTTAGTGTGAATGTGTGATGTGGGTTTTGTATGGGTTTTTGGGAGGGTTGTGAGCAAATATGGGCTTGGGAAATCAAATAAAGGCCCAGTTTTTTGGGGTTTTATTAAGTTTGAGAAAAGCCCAATGGTGTTATTTGTGGGAGACGAGACTGATTTGTTGGGTTGATTTAAAATTTTGTTGGAGGAAAGTACAACATCCGACCTTAGCTCAGTTGGTAGAGCGGAGGACTGTAGTTGTTCAAAACAGGCATCCTTAGGTCACTGGTTCGAATCCGGTAGGTCGGATTTCTTTTTTCCTGTTTCCTCATTCTTTTTATTTTTTCTGGTGATTTGTCGTTTAATTTTGAGAAATGTGGACAATGGCACAACTTATTGTGATTACAGTACCATATATTATTGCGGCTACTGTAATTTACTATTATTGCTTGAGCTATGGTTTTTATGTATCATCATCCACAGACGACTCAGCATGTAAAAGTAAAAATAATAAGTTGGATCGATTGAATACCGCCCCAACGGGGGAGAATCAGCGGTAAAAAGCGTCAGAAAAATATAAATTTTAGACGAAATAAAGCGTAAAAGAGCTAATGTATTCTTGGAAAATTTATAGTAAAAGCGTAATAAACTACTATCAGTCAACTCGAGTCATATATCGACACTTTGTAGCTTAGAAATTTATAATAACACCTTCGAAAATCTTCAAAAGAAGCGACTTTGACACATTAGGGGCGACTTTACTTATATAGTTTAGGGTCTCAAATTTGACTATCGTACAGGGTCTCTACAAAGTCTAAGCCTTCCCTATCATGATCCCTTTCTTATGATTTCGGTGTTCTTCCATCTTTACTACTCGTACTAGCTAGACATATTTTGTTTGTTGGTTCTAACCTTCTAAGTTTGACAATAAAATTTATACATACGAGGAAAATTCTTCTGCTTGATGACAAAAACCTTCAAATTTATACTCTGATCCGTAGGACGCAAGTGTTCAACAAGGAGATTTGGCACGCAATCAGTCACCTAAACTGCCATTAGTTAATTACAAAATAGGTCAACAACAACAGTCCAGTATAAACCCATCCAAAATAGGGTACTGAGAGAGCCAGATGTACGCAACCTTATTCCGATTTGAAAAATCGGGAGACTGTTCCAGAATGACACACTTAGTATCTTTATAAGAACTCTTTGTACCTGCAATGAAACCAAAAATCGTTAAAAACAACCAACAGGTCATCAACACCAATTCTTTGGTAGACCTGGTATACCTGTATACCGGGTGTTTTTGCAAAGTATTTGAACATCATATACCACTAGTCATATTTTTAATGTCATTACTCGATCAGTAGCTTTATTTATTAGTTATAAATTCACCCGGTTTTCGTATACACCCGGTATACTAAAGACTTGCTAGGTCATCAAGCTGAGTTATGTCCATTAATTCATTCAGCATTGTAACATTTCAATTTCATATCCATAAACTTGCAAACAAAGGACAACACACCGAAGTAGCTAGGGAATACTATCTTATTAATTATAAATATAAAATAAAGTTTAGAATAGGCACTTCAGCGTTTAAGAAAGATGAAACACAGGTGTTTACGGTGAGTTGAAAGGTAAACCCTTACAAACAATCACGAATAGTAAGTTACATACGGTGTCAATTGATGCATGTTAGATGAATCGATGCACTTCAGCGTTTAAGAAAGATGAAACACAGGTATGTACGGTTCCTTATTTACAATCAGCTGCTCCAACACCCTTGAAATTCTTAAAAGATACGCTAGGAAATTCCAATTCTTCTTGGTAACTTTAAGCCACTCTATTCGTATTCTCCTCACTGAGGTTGACAAACAGGATGATGTTCCTTCAAACAAAGTCCAATCTATGATATCTTCACCATCCATGCATTCGAATTTATCCATGGTGGAGTGCAATTGAAGGACTTGTAAACTTGGAACGCCATGTAGAAAACGTAGCAGAACACTCCAGTTATAGTGAGAGCCCCTGTGATCTATCCTAAGCTTAGTTAACTTATTAAAACACACTGTTGGCATATTGGCAAGAGACGAATAACCAAGAAAAAGGTAAGAATTACCACTAACCACAAGGGAACTAGTACTACAAATCCCTTCAACAATCTCTAACATCTTGCTACTTAGATTATGTTTCAAATATTCACAAACAGATATGTCAGCTTCTACTAAACCACTTGGATGCTCGAGAAAGCGGAAGTAGGAACGACCGAGGCCATGGAATGAAATTCGTCTCAAATTAGGGGCATTAATCAGAAACTGGGTTTCGCTTTGTCGATGAAAACAATACTCATGTTCGACAATTAACTCCCTTAGTTTCTCACCGGATATATCCATACAAAAGTTGTAATTGTGATCCGAATTTGAACGCACTGTCAAACGCAGATACTCCAATAATGTGCACGACTTAAAGGCCTGGCCAACAATTCCCTTCGAGAATTAAGTAGAGCTATCTCAAGACTCTTCAGATTGGGAAGGCTGATATTAATAATTCCATTAGCAAGCACCTCATAATCAAACCCACTGCACAAGCTAAGTGACACCAGGGATTTGCATTGAAAAAAAGGTGGCAGCATAATTTGTTGAGGTTTTGACTAGAATAGCAATATTGAACAAACTATTTACCAAACTAACAATTTGACAATTCTTATTCCCAAAATAACAAAATACAATACAAAGTCAACTTTCAATGGCAAAAAAAATCTGCAAACCGTACAGCATCATTCGATTTTGGGTCATTGATGATTCTTTTTTTTTTCCTAATTTTCAATTTTGTGAATAGATTACTAAATCAAATTAAAATTTAAATAAATTAGCTTTAATGTTGGATTATTTTACATATGATCATCTCTAACTTAGTTTTAAATAAATAAATAAAAATGATTTTTTTACATGCATCGGGTCATCTAGTTCTTGTTTTAATGTTTTAAAAAAAATTCAACTATTTTTTATCTTATAACCGAAACCTAAAAAATGAAACATACACTGTACATAATGACTAATTTTTTCTTATAGAAATCTAACCTTCAATTAGTTTATTTGAATGTTAACTGCTAAAAATTTGTAGACTCCCTTTCAGTTCACGCTAGAGCGATATTGATTTTATTTTTCTTATAGAAATCTATCCTAAAACTATTTTATTTAAATTTTAATTGATTCAATAATCTATTGACACACTTAAATAGGAGAAAAAACAAGGAAGTGCTAAAATTTTGTGCTGATCCGAAACCAGGAACGGTTTGCACTTTTTTTTTCTATTTAATGTTGACTTTTTAAATGAAATTGCTACTTTGGGAATAAGAATTACAAAATTGCTATATTGGTAAATACTTTGTTGAGTATTGCTATTGTGGCAAAAACCTCTAATTTGTTTGGGTGCATATGCATACACTGCTTAATCTCGGGGTATCTTCACCTTGATTTCTTCTGGATTCTTAGCACATACACTACGAATCCAAGACTGTATAAGAGACTGCAGGTGATCCACCCCTAACCAGCCCCTACATTCAAGCTCAAAGCGGCAGATTTTGGGAGCACTCAGCTTTTGGATTATGCGATCCACTAAAGTACAAGTTTCGGCACTCATGTAATTAGGGAGATCCGAAAAATCCAAAACAAAATTGGTCGTTTGAGTCCAGAGGTAACGCCATCGCCGCGACAAGACGGAATTAAGTTGAGGCTGCAGTACAAACCGGGAGGAGAGAAATTATGTCTACGAGTAAAGAATCAGGCAATGAGTCGAATGGATCTTTGCCTACTCGCATACTTGTAGTAGTAGTAGTAGTCCAACTAGTGGTAGACCAACTTGGTTCCAGTGACATGCTAGTGCTTTTGGTTACGTTCATATCTAGCGGGGCTAACGTACAATACGTGGTAGTGAGGTCAAATCTTTGAGTAGGAACCCAAGATGATTAGCCGAATAATAATTGAGGGAGGGATGCCTGATCGGTCGAGATGATGACGAGAAATAGTCGTGATCGATACTAGGAGATAGAGAAGGCGCTCAAGAGTTTAACTAGTTTCCAGTTTTTATAATAACACTACAAAACTATTAGTCCTATTACCATGAGGAAACCTACGAGAACTACCACTATTATTAGGTCTCCTAGACTGAGAATTCCGCAAAATTCTCTTCTTATTTTTACAGGGTAACCTACCAAAAAAAAAACAGAGTACTCAAAAAAATAACACAAAAAATTGTGTAAATCTGTTTTATATGTGAGATATATGGTATTTAACCCTCAAGACGGAAAATTACATCATACACCCAGGTAATCTTTGTATATAAATTATTAAATGTGGGGCCCTTTTTTTATGAAGTATTGAACCTAAAACAAGAGATATAAACAAAGAGGGTGTACGTTACAAGGTAGATCTGGGTGTACAATGTAAGAATTCCTCAAAAAATGGCAAAAAATTTTGTGTGAATCCACTCGTAATTATAAAAAAGGTTGATTAATTACCCATCGTTGGTCATTAATGATCTCGTCTTAGTTCATACAATTTTTTCAAAAATAGCTCTTTTCCAAAACTATGTTGCTGCTGCAGGAAAATGTATTGTCCCTGGCAAAGAAAAGGATTATAAGAAAAAGAATAAGGACAATTCTCTGCCTTTCATTTGTCATATATTTTTTTTGGTTTCATTTGTCATATATTTAAGCATGATGGTTGATTTGGTTGTTTTTCTATTTATAATTTATCTTTTCTTTTATTCCCAATATCCAAACAAAATTCAAGAAAAAGTTCATTATTAATATGTTTTTGCAAAATTATAAATATTAATATTTACCCTTTTCATATTTGGGGTTTTAATTCGCTTAGAAATTTGGAAGTTTTTATATTGATGAATAATTGAATTTCTCATTACAAAAGATAAGAAATATACAGTAATGAGAATGATTTATTGTTACTAATTGTTTTTTTGTTGTTACAAAAAGAGTACTAATTATTAATCTTTAATACTAATTTTTATAACCATATAAATTATATACTTCGTTACAATAATGAAATATTGTAGTGACAAAAAATAAAAAAAAGTTTTAGCCAATTACATATTAAGTTGTACTGACAATTTTAATTTTTCGTCACTAGGAAAACTTGCAAATTTTACATTATCGTAAAAAAAATAATTTGTTATAACAAATATGTATTTTTGTCGCAACAATTTATCTGAGTTGATCTTGGATGAGTGGTAAAATACTTCGTTACTAAATTGTGATAATGTCAGTAAAATTGTGGTAAACTTCAGCGGACACAGCCAGCCAAACATGGCCTTGACTTATAAAATAAAACATTTGTCTAATATTTTTCTAGGTAAAAGAAAAGATATAATATAAAAAGAAAATCAACCAAATCGACCATCCTAAAGGCTGATCTTTGCCTTTATATTTCCCTTTTGGCCCTTTTTTTTTTTAATTTTTACGAAAGACACTATACTCACCTAGTAGTCACCCATGTTGTTACAAGCCTAAATTAAAATGGTGCGTGATGGCCTGATGGGTATTGATAGCTCTCTGGATATGATCATATTCTTAATTTTTTTTTTTACAAAGGATACATTAACTAAAAATTAAAACTTAAAAAAGAGGAAGCAATTCGCATCTAGCCCTATTGGCTAGGTGTACGCTTCACGAACGACACAACAAAGAGTAAATTTAAAACAAAAATAAAGGACTAGGCCTTGGATTTCTTCCTCGATGGATTTATTACCAAAGACCAACGAAATTCATCTAGGGGTCGAAGTGGACGCTTAAAAAACTTCTTCCGGGAGGTGACGCAACGCGTCTTGGAAGGAACTCGAGGGCATTTTTGCTTTATTCCAGTGGTGGACATGCAATCAAACACATTAGGAGAGGGGTACATGTTCCTTTGAGGAAGCTTGCTGAGAGTCTAGGAGGAGCACAAAACCTCACAACGACGTCTCTTTGGGGTTGTTTTGGTAGAGTGATCATTCAAGGTGCGTGCCTGCAACTGAAACCATGCCGGATAATTCATATTGGGGTTAGGAGATAAGGCTGCTACATCCTTGCGATGTATTATTGTAGCTACTCTATTTGACTATTTTCGCTTGAGCTGTTGGTTTTTATGTATCCTAAGTTCTTATGATTTTGTTGTTTTTCCATCTTTTCTACTTGCCGTTTTTTGTTTGTTGGTTCTAACTTCTAACATTCAAGTCTGACAATGAAATTTAAAAATATGACGACATTCTACTGCCCTGATGACAATGATGACCTTCAAATAATCTTTCTGTACGTAGCTCGTTCGAATCGGGTAGGTCGGAAGTGTTTGCTTTAGCTGTCCCGTCACTGATTGAACTTTGGTTTGGTACATTGTCTCTTAGACTTTTGCACACGTATATGCATCAATGAAACCTTTGTGCTGTGTTGATGTCTTTATGTATAGCTGCCTCTAAGGCAAATAAATTAGATTGTTCCACTGGTGATTGATGAAGGCGACTGCAGTCAGATACTGGTTACAGCAGGTTACAGCATAGCAGGCCGTTATGGAACTATCTCCCTCTACATGATAGAGGGGTCATCAAAGCAGAGTTATGTCCATTAATCCATTCAACTTTGTAACATTTCAATTTCATCTCCATAAACTTGCAAACAAAGGACAACACACCGAAGTAGCTAGGGAGTACAATCTTATTATTTATAAATAAACTTTAGAACAGACACTTCAGAGTTCAAGAAAGATGAAACACAGGTGTTTATGATGAGCTGAAAGGTAAATTTTAAAATTAATCACGAATAGTAAGTTACAGTGTCAATTGATCCACTTTTGATGAATCGATGCTCTTGCATTATGATTTATAATGTAGTAGAAAATCAATCTCACAAGCTTCAGAACTCCTTGGATAAAGAAAGAGATCCCTACGCAAGTCAGATTCCTCGTTTAGATTGGCGCACGTGACCTTCACAACCAGCTGCTTCAACACCCTTGAAATTCTTAAAAGATACGCTAGGAAATCCCAATTCTTCTTGGTAACTTCAAGCCACTCTATACGTATTCTCCTCACGGAAGTTGACAAACAGGATGATGTTCCTTCAAACATCGTCCAATCTATGATACCACCATCCATGCCGTCGAATTTTCGTGCGGTGGAGCACAATTCAAGGACTTGTAAACTTGGAACGCCATGTAGAAAACGTAGCAGAACACTCCATTTATAGTGAGAGCCCCAGTGATCTATCCTAAGCTTAGCTAAATTATTAAAACACACTGTTGGCATATTGGCAAGAGGTGAATAACCAAGAAAATGGTAAGAATTACCACTAACCACAAGGGAGCTAGTACTACAAATCCCTTCAACAATCTCTAACATCCGGCTACTTGGAGGAAAGATATGTGTCACCTTTGCATTAATAGAAATGTTAGCTTCTACTAAACCACATGGATGCTCGAGAAAGCGGAAGTAGGAACAATCAAACCCATGGAATGAAATGCGTCTCAAATTAGGGGCATTAATCAGAAACTTGGTGTGCTTTATTTGTTGATCATCATGTTCGACAATCAACTCCCTTAGATTCTGACCTGATATATCCACACAAAAGT
>ONZK01001181.1:107257-139540 GCA_900322385.1 Pharnaceum exiguum | reverse complement strand
AATAGGATTTAATGGACTAAGCTGGATTAATGAATTAACCCGTGACAACAGAGACCTCTAGCAAGATATGATAGTCACTTAGCTCATTAAACTATATGTCTCATTTGTACAATTATAATGTTCCATATTAGTACCTAATAAATACATACACTTGTATAGAACACTTCCATCATGGGGGGTGGCGGTGGAGTTGTTGAGGGCGGTGGATTTGGTGGGGGCGGTGGTGTGTGTTTTGGTGGCGGTGGAGGTGGAAGCACATGCGGCGACGGCGGTGGTAGTTGTGGTTTCGGGTAAGGCATGGATTTGTAAGTAGGAGGAAGCACAGTCTTGGGCTTGTGAGCAGGGGGTGGAGTTGTCTTGCTCTTGTAAACAAGAGGAGGCGGTGTGGTCTTGGTCTTGTAAACAACCGAGGGTGTGTTGGCTTTGGGCTTGTAAACAACAGGCGGGGGTTTAGCTTTGAGCTTGTAAACAGGTGGTGTACTCTTCTGCTTGTAAATTGGAGGTGGTGAGGGCATGGGCTTATAACTAGGAGTTGGTGTGGTCTTAGGCTTGGAAGTTGAAGGGGGTGGGGGCTTAAGCACCGGGGTTGGTCCGGGTTTGGAAACTGGTGCCCTTATTATTGAAGTAGTGAATTGCGGCAAACCAATGTTTGAAGTAGAGACAGTAACACACAACAAAGCCAAATGAAGTATAAGCAAGACAGCTGAGCTCTCACGGCCCATGATTATTGTTTCTCCTAACGGAAGACAAAACTTAATTTTAATTTTTTTAGGCTTCCGATATAGGATTTAGGTGCCTACTTATATGATGCAAATTCAATCAACAAGAGTTGAACGGCTACAATCGTCAATCGTGGAAGCCACAACTGATTAGCGCTACATGTTGCCTAGTATTGACTTTTTATGGCGAATTCCTCTCTTTCACTTAGATTCGAAAACAAAACGCAAAATGACGGAAAATGATTTAAGTCTAACTGTCTGTGCATGTCAACTTTCGTCTTGTTGGCGCTGGTTTGCAGGCACGTATTAAACTTCTTATCAGCTTAAAAGTGTTTTTTGTTCTGTTCTGTTCTTTTTTCGATTGGTTTGAGCATAAAGAAAACTGAGATGTAGCTTCAGTCGACTTCAGTCGCGTGCTAGACCACATGACGGGATGATGTAGGAGCAATGTGATTGATGATGTAGTTGCTTGCACTATGAAATGACATCTATATGAGCCTGGTATGTGAACAGTTGAACACCCTGACCTCACGTACGTTGTGTCGTTTTCTCTGATTGGCGATCAAGGTTCGTTTTCTCCAATTGGCCATATGAAATGACAGTTTGAAGGCTGAGAAATCGAACTAAACAGGCTAGTAGCAAGCGTCTACGTACAAAAACTTGTCATTTGGTCAACTGACCAAAATAGTATGCACGTACTACTATTTCAAGATCATGAGTCCTGAGAAAGTACTCAACTTATTATAATGTCAGTTCTCCAGCAATGGATCTAGCTAATTAACGAAACTATACTAATTGAATTTTGGTTAATAATTGATATATAATCGGATTGACTTGCAGAGAAACAATAACTCTTGGAAACCAACCAAAACCAGATTCTTACTTTAGGACTTCTCGTCCATGGTAAAGTATAGAAAGCCCCATACAGGCATACAACACTCAAAATTAAATGCAAAAGAGAAAGCATAACTTTTCAGCACATGCTTTCAAGATCATCAAACAATAAACTTGAAAGGGAAAACAACAAAAAAGAAATTGACTTGAAATCATCATCAACTGGTTGATGGTGATCAGTTAGCTATAGCTAATTACTTTGCTATCACGATGCTTGTCACCACTTTGCGACAATTGAAGCCCTTTGGTAATTCAAATTTGAAATCACATTGCTTAACAATTTGAAGAATGTGTGAGTTGGATTCAGTTGATTTACCCGTTGCTTTCAGCACGGTCATGCAAAGGCATTCCAAGTAATCCTCAAATTTGGTAAAGTTGTCCCTCATTTTGCAACATAAAGGTTTTTTTTCTGATGGTTTGTGGGCGAGGATATCAGCCACACACTTCTGTTGAGGCACGGCGGGACAAACTAGTGTTTGGGGTGGTGGTGATGATGGTGGAGGGGGAGGTGGTGGTGATGGTGGTGGTGGTGGCGGGTTTCTGCATTGGAAGTTCTCTGGTTTGCTTCCGTTGAAAGCGCACTCATCAAAACTCGCAAAGATCGATTCCTTTGTAACTGCATCGATGTTTGTTGCAGCCCTAATGTCGGAGCAAACACATAGAGCATCATTGACATTTGTAAGCGGTGCGAGAGAATCGCAGCAAATGTTTTGTGAAAATACTCCATTTAAACATCCAGTTAAGAATTGGGTGTTATTTCCACAAGCAGGTGGTGGTGGTGGTGGTGGGGAGGATGGTGGTGGTGATGATGGTGGTGGGGAGGGTGGTGGAGTATGATACTGTGGTGTCATGGGGTAAGGAGTATTCTTGTAAGAAGGAGGTGGGGGTCGAACGATGGGCTTGTAATTAGGAACCGGTGTGGGAGTGGGCTTGTAATTTGGAGTTGGCGTAGGCTTGTAATTAGGCATTGGGGGATTTGGCTTGTAATAAGGAGTTGGTGCCGGTTTGGGCTTGTAAATAGGGGTTGGTTTGGGCTTGTAATTAGGAATTGGCATGGAACTAGGCTTGTAATTAGGAGTTGGTGTTGGCTTGTAATAATTAGGTGTTGGTGTTGGCTTGTAATAATTAGGTGTTGGTGTTGGTGTTGGCTTGTAGTTAGGGATTGGTGTGGGCATTGAGGTTGGCCCGGGTTTGTTACCTTGAGCCCTCAAGTTGATGTCTAAAGTGATGTCTGCAGCAGAGACATTGAGACAAAGGAAAGCCAAAAATAGTGGTAGAAATAGAGCCAAGCTCTTACCACCCATTGTTTCACTTCTCATCATCCTATTTCTTACGGTTTGTGTTGGGATTATGATGAGAGTATGAGACATAAGCGATTTGGGAGTGCTATTTATAGAATGCAAATCTAATCGACAGTTATGACCAAGTGAACACCTCCGCAATCATGCTAGCCACAATCGGTTAAGCTTAACACGTCGTTTAGTTTTAAAACTCAAGTGGATGAAAATGTCTTCTACTACACGAAGTGGCTTAACACGTCGTTTAGTTCTAAAATTCAAGTGGATGAAAATGCTATATTCCCACAATCCTAGCTTATGTGGCAAAATAAAAAAGAAAGTAATTTTTAAATAGATAAATGAAGAGCCATACATTTGATTCGAAAATCACTTATGACACCCGAATTAATCATGAATGAAAGACAATAAAAGTTAAACCCCAAAGACACTAGCCATTTTCCAGTAATTTTTTTCTTTTTGTTAAAAGAGCTCTTTTGACTCTTCCTTGCTTCTTTTTTTCTTTCGAGGTTTCTTACTTCATCGAGTCTAGATCGCTCCTCAATTTCGTCTAGTGCATTTCTCTTTAGCCTCTCTATTTTCTTAAATAGGGGTAAGGTTGCGTACATCCTGACCCGAGTACCCCTATTTAATGGGGATTTACACTCGATTGTTCTTGTTGTTATTGTTGTTGTTGCATTTCTCTTCAGCCATTATGTAAATACTAAATAAGATTACTCTAGACTTTTGTTTTGGTATTTTTCAAATATTAATATTGCTCAGGGCATGTTCTTTAAAGCTGTCTTTTGAATTGAACTAAAAAATATTGATTTTTTCTTTAATTGTTTTGACACTCAATCAATTTATCAAAACCTTATCAATATTGTACGTTTACAAAACTATATAATGAGACATTTTCAATGATATACTAATAAATACGAATGGATATCGGGATCAAAACTTTTTAATTCGCAAGGTACGAGCTGAATTGCGAAAAACTAAGTGAATTGAACTGAACTTAAGTTGTAAAAAATAGGGCCCTAATTCAAACGGTTCAAAGAATGAATGAAAGGGTGTGGTATAAATTCCGATCATTACTCATATCCCAGGTTGGTTGGTTGGTTGGATTGGATAGAAATCCTTATATTACTTAGGGTGTGTTTTGATCGGCTGAAATGATATGAATTGAAACTGAACTGAACTAAACTGAACTGGAAAAAACTGAAAGATGTTGAACTGAACTGAAAAAAATTGAAGACAATTATAATTCTAACTAAAAATTAACTGAACTGAACTGAAAAAAACTGAAAGATGCTTAACTGAACTGAAAAAAACTGAAAGATGTTGAACTGAACTGAAAAAAACTAAAGACAATTATAATTATAACTAAAAATTAACTGAACTGAACTGAAAAAAACTGAAAGATGCTTAACTGAACTGAAAAAAACTGAACTATAGTACTGCCGACAAACAAAACACGGCCTTAATCTTACAAAATAAATAAACAAAAACATTTGTGTACATCCGTCTCACGGGTCTTCAATTTTTTTTTTTCAATTCTATACAATGAATAATGACCCCCATACAACTGAATAATGAACCATGTAAAACTGAAAAATGAACCCCCTAGAAAAAATGTATAACAATTGAATAATGAGCCCCTTACAACTGAATAATGACCCCCATACAACTAAATAATTAACCTTGTATAACTGAATAAAAATGAATAATGAAACCCAAATAATGACCCTTGAACAACTGAATAATGAACCCTTTGAAAAAATGCATAACAATTGAATAATGAGCCCCATACAACTAAATAATGAACCCCATACAACTGAATAATGAACCCCCTAGAAAAAATGTATAACAACTGAATAATGAGCCCCCTACAACTGAATAATGAACCTCATACAACTGAATAATGAATCTTGTACAACTGAATAAAAATGAATAATGAACCTCCAAATGAAAACCCAATAATGAACCCTGAAAAACTGAATAATGAATCCTTTACAACTGAATAATGAACCATGTAACTGAATAATAAACCCCATACAACTGAATAATGAACCTTGTATAATTAAATAAAAATGAATAATGAACCCCTAATGAAACCCAATAATGAACCATGAACAACTGAATAAATTAATGAATCCTTTACAACTAAATAATGAACCCTGTACAACTGAAAAATGAACCCCATAGTAAAAAAAAAACCGGTCTCACACTAACGTTAGATAAATAAATAACTTGAATGAACTTAATTATGAAATTGCCACCACGTTTTTCTTTACGCCTAGTTTGAGTAATATTGGACGTGAGGGGGCGACGTAAGTAATCGTTTCTGTACTAGTGTGTATACATGACTACGTACGTTGTTGCTACACATCAATTTAAGTGTGATTTAGCAACTGATCAAAGCAACGGTTTTTACTCGCTGTTGCTACACATCAATTTTTTTTTAAAAAAAAAAATAGCCTAGCTTCTGATTTCATGTTAGACGCTGAGCCCAGCGTCGAGAATATGAATCTTGACGCTGAGCAAAGCTCTAAACCAGGCGCTGGGCTCGAAAAAACAATGTAAAACCTTAGCAACAGATCCATGATCCGCGGCTGGGCTAGCGTCTCCTCTATTGACGCTAAGCCCAGCGGCCGATCACTTAAATCCCTTGCTAAGGTAATAAAAAAAGCCCAGTTGTAATATGGTACTCCCTCCGTTTCTTAAAGTTCTTCCATTTTTGAAGAGTGCACACATTTTAAGAAAGGTGGAAAAAGACTAATTTAACCTCAACAAGTGGGTGGGTGAGAATGAGGGGCAGGGTAATTTGACTCAAGTACAAGGGGTAATTGAGTCATTTAGCAAAAAAAAATCATGCTAGATATGAAAAGTAAAAGAACTTTATAAGATAAACAAAAAGAAAAAAGAGGAAGAACTTTTAGAAACGGAGGGAGTATATACGTTTTAGTGCACAATAATATCAAATAGAAAACTTGGCTCAGTGGTTACATGGTACAGCATGTAAGGCAACCTGGTATCACATTCAGAATTTTTTTCTTTTTTTTTTCGACATTTTAACCGTCGCTGGGCTCAGTGTCGGGTGAAAAAACCCCATTACTGAGGCCCAGCGACGGATAACAAAATAATCAGACCCTAGACCTCAGCGTCAAGGGTTTTAGAAACGGTAAAAAACCGTTGCTGCCCCCGACGCTGAGAGGTCCCAGCATTGGGAAAAGGGGCCGTTTGACCTTTTTTTGTAGTGGTTACGGAATGTTTCTAACGATCGTGAGAAGTCAACCAATGGAACTAGCTAGTCAATTATCTTGCGAAAAATCTAACTGGTTTACACTAATTGAATGGAGTTGCTAAAAATCAAAACCAGATCCATGGATGAAACTTTAAAACTTTTCGTCCATTATATTGATTGACCTGGGGCTCTAGTATAATAAGCCCAATAATACAACACTCGGAAAGAGGAAAGAGAAAGCAGTACTTTTCCAGCACACACTTTCAACATCAAACAATAATAATTAAAGGGAAATTGCCACAATAAAACTTGAAACAATCATAAAGTTGGTGGTCGTCACTCCGCTCTTTGTTATGGCGCTGGAATATTGCAATGGAAGTCTTCTTGTAACTTATCTCCACATTGGGTAGCAACCTTAGAAACGAGTTCGTCAATAGCATCAGATGTGTCGACGACCGCTGCATCGTTTACGGCCATGCAAAGGCAATCCAAGGAAACATCAAATGTGACCGTTCTCTTGATTTGGCAACATGATGAAGAATTTGTTATTTGTGATGACTCTGATGAGTTATCATTACGTATATCAGACACGCAAATCTCTTGAGTCTCGGCGGGACAAATAGTTCCTTGGGGTGGTGGTGGTGGTGGGGCCTCAGAAAATTCGATCCTGCAGTGAGGTTCTAAGTCTTCGGGTACGGTTTTTCCAATGAAAGCACAGCTATGAAAGATATCAAAAATAATCGTCTTGATGAAACCTGTGATGCCTGTTGCTGCCCGAATGTCAGAGCAAACGCATAGACCATCATTGATATTTTCCAGCTTCTTAAAAGAACGGCAACACTCGTCACCGGGGTCATTATTGATACACCCTGTCAAGAATTGGGTGTTATCTCTGCAACCAGGTGGTCCTAAGGGAGCGGGGGGTGGTGGGATATTAGAAGGCCTACACTGAAAGCCTCCTGGTTTGCTTCCGTTGAAAGCGCACCTATCGAAAATTTCGAAGAATGTTTCCTTGGGCACTGGTTCCACGCCTAGGGAAGACGCAATGTCAGGGCAAAAGCACAGGGGATCATTAACATCTGTGAGCCTTGACAAAGAGTGACAACACGTTTCATTAGAAGCGGCATTATTAGCATCAGCGAAACACCCTGTCAAAAATTGGGAGCTATGCGTACAATCAAATGGTCCTTCTGGAGCCGGCGCTGGTGCTGGAGCTTGCGGTGGTGGTGGTGGTGGAGGATGAGGCGCGGGGTTTGGGTTATTCTTGTAAAGGGGAGGTGGAATGGTCTTGGGTTTGTAAACAGGGGGTGGGGGTGGAGCAGACTTGGGCTTGTAAATGGTAGGAGGTGGTGTATTCTTGGGCTTGTAAACAACCGGAGGTGGTGATGTGCTCTTGGGCTTGTAAACAACCGGAGGTGGTGTGCTCTTGGGCTTGTAAACAACCGGAGGTGGTGTGCTCTTCGGCTTGTAAACAACCGGAGGTGGTGTGCTCTTGGGCTTGTAAACAACCGGAGGTGGTGTGCTCTTGGGCTTGTAAATGACCGGAGGTGGTTTGGCTTTGGGCTTGTAGGCAGGAGGTGGTGTACTCTTCGGCTTATAAGTAGGAGCTGGTGTGGGCATTGGCTTGTAATTAGAAGATGGCGTGAGCTTAGGCACTGAAGTTTGAGCGGGTTTGTAAACTGGAGACCTTAGCGATGTAGTGGGTTGCGGCAAAGTGATGTAAGCAGAGACACCAAGACAAAGGAAAGCCGAATAAAGTGTCAAGTAGAAGAGACCATTGCTTTTACCGGCCATTGCTTCACTTCTCTCCATGGTATTTCGCATGGTTAGCTAAATTCTGTTGAAAATATGATGAGGAGGAAGCGGTTTGAGACAGCAATAGAGTGCTATTCATTTTATGCAAATCCAATTAGCAATAATTATTGGCAATTTGCTACAATCATGCTAACCACACCCAGTTAATGGTAACATGTCGTATAGTTTTGAATTTCAAGTGGATTAAAATGTCTTCAACGACCCGCGCGAAGTTGTCAAATTGCATTGTATTTTTAGTTTCTTATTCCTCAAGACTGTCTATTTGCAGTGAATGTACTAACCTCCACAAATCTAGTTAAAGTAAGAATGTACCAACATGTCGTATAGTTCTGATTTCTGAATTCGTAATATATGATGGGTTATATTATGAAACATCTCTAAAATATTAGACTTGGTTAAATCTGTGATGCTGCCTGGTGCTGCCCGAATCTCCAACAAACGCATAGGCCATCGTTGATATTTTCCAGCGTTTAAAAAGAACTGCAACACTCGTCGATACTCGATACACCATGTCAAGAATTGGGTGTTATCCCTGCAACCGGGTGGTCCTAGGGGAACAGGCGGTGGTGGGATATTAGAAGGTCTACACTGAAATAAAGCCTCCTGGTGTGCTTCCGTTTAAAGCACTTGATGCAAGATAAAATTCGGTGTACGATCTCAAAAAAAAAGAAGATAAAATTCGGTCTATAAAATTTGAGTTTCGTTATATATTCATAATGATATCTGACTGTATTTGATAACATTGTATTAAATGATTACAATCATAGTTTGGGCCAAAGAGGTGAAAGACGGGTACCTTGCGAATGATTCAGTCGAGTTTATCAGAATTTCGTTTAGTAAACTTTGAGCAAACAGAAAATGTCAAAGGGTAAAGTTTAAAGTAAATTTAACTAAATTTTTAACAACCATCAATTTAAAACGAAGTGAGTTACCAGAAAATGATTACTCGAGAATACCAATTAAGTTATTGCTGTACAGACCTTGTCACGCTCACGCATACAGACAGTGCTGAACTGCATGTATGATATCAAGCCCAAATCAGCATTTCAATAAAAAAAAAATGAAAAGAAAATGAAGTACAAGTGTACAACTAAGAAGCCAATACATCCATTGTCAAAAAAAAAAAAAAAGCCAATGCATACCGATCGAAGAACAAACTTATTGACAATAAATTATCAATGGAATTTGTGGTTACTATTAAATTAGTTTTATCTTTAGCATCCGAAGCCTCCTGGCAAGGGATCTCCACATAAAGCAAAAGAGGAACTTTCAAACAAGTTAAAACCTCCGACGCCTAATACATCCTTTATGGCAATGCAAAGGCTGTTTGCGAAATCCTCAACAGATGTGACCGTTTCCTTGAGTTGGCAACATGAACTTGGGAGTTGAAATTGGTCGCTCTCAAGAAAGGCATCCACACACATCTCTTGAATTGCAGGACACCCGGGTCCTGGGGGTGGTGTGGTTGGAGGTGGCGGAGGAGGCGGTGGTGCCTCAGGGGATTGGTTTGTGCATTTGCCGCTCTCTGGTAAGGTTCCATTGAGAATGCACAACCCATTAAAAAGTTCGAATATAGTCTCCTTGACGTCTGGTTCAATGTCTGATGCATCTTGAATGGCAGAGTAAAGGCATCGAGCTTCATCAGTATTTTGGACTTGAGTAAATAATTGACAACATTTGCTTACAGAATTCTGTTCAACAAAAAGACTAGCACACATTGTAACGATGTGGGTGTTATTTGCGCAGGCAGGTGGGCCTTAAGGAGTGGGGGGTGGCGGTGGAGTTGGTGAGGGTGGTGGGGGCGGTGGTGCTAGTTTAGGTGGTGGAGGTGCAAGCACTGGAGGCGGTGGTGGTCGTTGTGGTTTCGGGTTGTAAATAGGAGGAACAATGGTCTTCAGCTTGTATGCAGGAGGTGGAGTTGTCTTGCTCTTGTAAACAAGCGGCGGCGGTGTGGTCTTGGTCTTGTAAACAACAGGTGGTGAACTTTTCCGCTTATAAACTGGAGGGGGTGAGGATATGGGCTTGTAACCAGGAGTTGGCATGGTCTTAGGCTTGTAATTTGAAGGTGGTGGGGGCTTAAGCACGGGGGTTGGTCCGGGTTTGGCAACCGGAGCCCTTATTAGTGAAGTAGTGAATTGTGGCAAACCAATGTTCGAAGCAGAGACAATAAGACAGAAGAAAGCCAAATGAAGTATAAGCAAGAGAGCTGAGCTCTCACGACCCATCATTGTTTCTCTTCTTCTTATCTGGTATTGTGTGATTAAACGGAACTACGGAAGGTAAAACTTCATTTTATTTTTTCAGGCTTGAAATATTGGATTTAAGTGCTCTTACTTATATGATGCAAACTCAATCAACAAGAGTTGAACTGCTATAATCGTGGAAGCCACAACTAATTAGCGGTACATGTTGTCTACTTATATGATACAAACTCAATCAACAAGAGTATCTGATTGGTTTTGGTTTTAATTTATTGATATTTTCTACAGTGTCAATCTGTAACATGCGAGCAAGTCTTCAGCTAAGTTCCCAACTTCCCATTATTTCAAGTTTAATCCTTCTAATTTTCGCCCACAAATCCATTGTAGATTCCGTAACTAGGAAGACCTGAATTTTTCTTTCCTCTCTTTCACTTAGAATCGAAAACTAAAGGCAAAATGACGGAGAATGATCCCATCGTGCGTCGATATAACTGTCTCTATTTTAAAACCTGTTTCTGCAGAGTCAAAGTGTTCTTTTTCTTTTTTGACAGGAAACACAAATAGGTACGGCAATTTAATAGAGTATGGCACCCGATATTGGAGTCAACTAAACTCCATATGTAATGCTTTGAATTGAATTTAACAGGAATTAGCTAATGATTGTTATAAGGTGTATAGAAGAATTCTGAACTTAATAAGACTGAAGTAAATACTTCTAATCATAATTGGAGCGGGAAAATGGAATTTATTGAAGTTAAAATGCGGGAGAAAAACTTGATTGGTGGACCTGTTGGCCGCGTCAAGACGAATGAGTTTGAGATCTCACCATCTGCCCTGTATGTCTTGGCTTGTGTTCATGATAATATTCCTTTAATCAATGGGAGCTTGAAGTAATTACTTCTGTCCCTGCGCTTGTCGAGCTAGCACCCATCGAGAAGAACAACTTGATTGGAGGAGATGACGACAAGAGCGGTCAGACCAAGATTAACTCTGCATTATTTCAACTTCCATCTTGTTGGCGGTGGTATTGTTCTAATCAGCATCGAAGTGTTTTTTCTTTTCTTTTTTCGATTGCTTTGAGTATGAAGGAAACTGAGATGTAGTTGCAGTCGACTTCAATCGTGTGTTAGACCACCTGGGTGATGATGACGTGATGAACTTGATACCCCCTCAAACTTTCAGGTCCAAGAAGATATGTAGGAACAATGTGGTTGATGACGTGATTGCTACTTGCTAGCAGTATAAAATTAAAGAGCCTTTGGTGTCCCAAATGGTGGCCCAAAACGTTTACCACTCCAATCTCAATCTTTTGTGACTTGTTAATTTATTTTCTTTTAGTGCATTAAAGATTATGAACGTTCGAGATTGAACTGGTACACAATTTGGGACACGCAACATTATGAGACACCAAAGTTAAAATGGCATCTCTATGAGCCTTGTACGTTAACACTTTTTAACACCCTGACCACGTTGTGTCGTTTTCGTCGATTGGTGATCAAGCTTTGCTAGGCTGGTGGTATTCGAATCCCACCAAGAATATTTGGAAGGAGAATTATTTCACCCTCCACTTCCTCTTCAAATGCTGATGCTAGTGGCAAGCGTTTGAATTACAAAAACTTAACTTTGTCAACTGCCAACAGTACTATTTCAGGATCGTGAGTGCTCAGAAACTATAATGTGCTAACCTTGTTTTTTTTCCAGGCATATCACTCAAAATACAGGCATGCATTGTGGACCACTCATTTTATTGTTTCCATATTTGTCACCACAGATTTTCCTATCCGTCGTGACGGATAATATGATTTGTCATCACATTTAATAGAAACTGTCGTCACGGATATGGTAGAGCGGTGAATCTCCTATCTGTCATGACATATAATAAAGTCTGTCATCACCGAAATTAAAAATTATCGTCACAGATGTCATGCCTGTATTTTGTGTGATATGCCTGGAAAAAAAAAAAACAAGGTTAGCAAGAATTTTGTAGTATGTCAGTTTTCCATCAATGAATCTAGCTAACGAAACTATACTAATTGAATTTCAATTACTAGTTGGTATAAAATTGGAAAACATAACTATTGAAAACCAAAACCAATTATTCCCTCCGATTGATTTTTAGCTTCATGATAATATATTGTAGTAACATCTATTTGGATTTATAGGGTAGAAGTTTTGAAGCTCTATTATATTTATTATTTAGTATATATTCTTTTTTATTATGATTTTACTCCAATTCTTAGGTACACCCGGTGTATGAGTCAAAGTACTACATCTAAGCTTGAAGTAGAAATCGAAATCAATATTTAGCACAGAAAGTGAGTATCCAATTATTACACCTGGTGTTTTTTTTTAAAGCATTTCAACAAATATCACTAATCACATTTTTCATGTCATTAGTCAGTTCCTTTATTATTAGTTATAAACTCACCTGGTGTACGGATACACCCACTGTACCAAAGACATGCTGATTATTTTATGTTGTTTCTTGTTATAAAAACAAGGGTCCCATTTGGGTTGTTATAAAAAAAAAGAGTATGCAGTAATAGAACCGTGAGTCATGAGAAACCAGTCAAAATATTAGAATGACCGTTCTGCTGCGAAAAAAAAAAAACAACAACAACCGAGTATAAATCCCCATTCAATGGAGGTTCTCGGGGTCAGGATGTATGCAACCATACCCCTGTTTAAGAAAACAGAGAGGTTGTATCCGAGATTGATCAATTGTTGTATTGAAGTATTGACTTCCAACAACTTCACCAAAAAATCTTATTACGAAACTATGCTAAATGAATTTTGATTTTAAAAATTAAAATAATTGAATTGAGTTGTTGAAAAATTATAACTCTATAAAACCAAAACCAAAACCAAATTCTTACTAAGGAATTCTCGTCCATTGATAAACATAGGTGTTAGTATACTAAGCCTAAAACAACACTAAAATGAAAAGAAAAATTAGAAAGCGGTACTTTTTAGAATATACTGTCAAGATCAAACAATGAACTTGAATGCAAAAACAATAAAAGATATTATTGAAATAATCAACTAAGCTAATGGTTAGTTAGCTAGGTCTCATTTGGTTGTATTGCTAATGTTGTAAAACGGCAATTGAAGCCATTTGGTAAGACAAATCCACATTGCTTAACAATTTGAGGAATGTGTGTGTTGGAATCAGTTGGGTTGCCCGTTGCTTCCTTCACGGCCATGCAAAGGCAATCCAAGTAATCATCAAATTTGGTGAAATAATCCTTCATTTGGCAACATGGAATTTTAACGTCTGATTGTTTTTGGGTGATGATGGCAGTCACACACATTTCCTGAGCCTCAACGGGACAAACAGGTCCTTGGGGTGGTGGTGGAGGTGTTTCTGGCGTTGGTGGTGGTGGTGGTGGAGGTGTTTCTGGCGTTGGTGGTGGAGGAGGAGGTGTTTCAGGCGTTGGTGGTGGTGGAGGAGGTGTTTCTGGTGGAGGAGGTGTTTGTGGCGTTGGTGGTGGTGGAGGAGGTGTTTCTGGCGTTGGTGGAGTTGGTGGTGGAGGTGTTTCTGGCGTTGGTGGTGGCGGTGGAGGTGTTTCAGGCGTTGGTGGAGTTGGTGGTGGAGGTGTTTCTGGCGTTGGTGGTGGCGGTGGAGGTGTTTCTGGCGTTGGTGGAGTTGGTGGTGGAGGTGTTTCAGGCGTTGGTGGTGGCGGTGGAGGTGTTTCAGGTGTTGGTGGTGGTGGTGTTTCTGGCGTTGGTGGTGGTGGAGGTGTTTCTGGCGGTGGTGGTGGAGGTGTTTCTGGCGTTGGTGGTGGTGGAGGAGGTGTTTCAGGCGTTGGTGGTGGAGGTGTTTCTGGCGTTGGTGGAGGTGGTTGAGGTGTTTCTGGCGTTGGTGGAGGTGGTGGCGAAGGTGTTCCTGGCGTTGGTGGTGGTGGTGTTTCTGGCGTTGGTGGTGGTGGAGGTGTTTCTGGCGGTGGTGGTGGAGGTGTTTCTGGCGTTGGTGGTGGTGGAGGAGGTGTTTCTGGTGGAGGAGGTGTTTCAGGCGTTGGTGGTGGTGGAGGAGGTGTTTCTGGTGGAGGAGGTGTTTCAGGCGTTGGTGGTGATGGCGGAGGTGATTCTGGCGTTGGTGGTGGTGTTGGTGGAGTTGGAGGTGGTGATGGAGGTGTTTCTGGTGTTGGTGGTGAAGGTGGAGGTGTTTCTGGTTCTGGTGGTGGAGGTGTTTCTGGCGCTGGTGGTGATGGTGGAGGTGTTGCTGGCGTTGGTGGAGATGTAGGTGATGGCGGTGGTTGTGGTGGTGGTGATTGTGGTGGAGTTGGTGGTGGTGGAGATGACTGTGGTGGCGGGAGAGGAGTGGAAGGTGGTGGTGGTGGTACAGTTGGAGGAGAAATTTGTGGTGGTGATAGTGGTGGAAATTGTGGCGGCGATGGTGAATGGTAAGGTGTGGGGTTTGGAATATTTTTGTAAATGGGAGATGGGATGGGCCTCGGATGGTAAACAAGGGGTGGGGGTAAGGGTCGAACATTAGGCTTGTAACTAGAACTTAGTATGGACTTGTAATTAGGAACCGATGCGGGATTGGGCTTGTAATTAGGAGTTGGTGTGGGCTTGTAATTAGGAGTTGGTGTAGGCTTGCCCTTATAATGAGCAATTGGTTTAGGATTGTGCTTGTAATTAGGAACTGGTATGGTATTAGGCATGTAGTTAGAAGGGTAATTAGTAGTTGGTGTGGGCTTGGGGTTGTAAATACGAGTTGGCATGGGCTTGTAATTAAGAGTTGATGTAGGAGTGGACTTGTAATTAGGAGTTGGTGTGGGCTTGTAATTAGGAAACGGCTTGGGATTTTGCTTGTAATAAGAAGTTGGTGTGGGCTTGTAGTGAGGAGTTGGGTTCGGCATTGAGGTTGGCCCGGGTTTGTGACCCAAAGCCTTTAAATTGATGTTTATATTGAAGTTTGAAGCAGAGACATCAATACAAAAGAAAGTAAAAAATAGTGGTAGTAATAGAGCTAAGCTCTTTCCAACCATCGTTTTACTTCTCTCCATCTTATTTCATATGGTTTATGTTGAACATCTGATGTGCTATTTATAATATGCGAACCTAATTAACAATTAAGACCAAGTAAAGATTCTGAAATCATGCTAACCACGAAGTGAAGATTATGTAATCATGCTAACCACAATTGGTTTAACGCGGCATGTTCTTTAATTTTTTATTTCAATTGGACGAAAGCGTCTACAAATTCTCGAAGTTGACAAATAGAAACAACAAGTCAGTGTAATCCCATTTAGAATGGGTACTAAGAAGGTATGACGTACGGAGCCTTAACCCGAAAATCGGAAGACTGTTTTCATAATGACCCAAACGATTTCTTTAAAAAAAATAACTAGAAAAAGGAAGAAACCTACAAGTTGAAGTGAAGACCATTTAAGACACCTCTACATAAAAAAAAAAATAACAATTATGCCTTGGCAATGTGACTAGATTTGGCTTTTAGATATCTCTCCGACACTTTAAATTTTTATTTGTCAATTACTATATAATCATTTAACTACAAGATCAATTGCATGTATGTTCAATTGATTTCCCTCCTTTATGGCTTGTTTGTTTTTATTTTCTTAAACTGTTTTTCTTATTGACTAAACAAATGTATTTTTTTTTGTATATTTTAAAAATGGTGTTTATTGGTTGAAATGGACAAAACTTGTTTTTTTTTCATAAACAAAATCAGAAAAACAGAAAAAATAGAAACATAAAAGTTCACTTTCATAAATATAAAATACATTTGAGAAAATTTTTAATAAAAAAACTATATAAAAAAACTATATAAAAAAATAGATGCCAAATGCTACCTTACTAGTCAATTTTTTGAGGCCCAAAACCTTATACCTTTTTGTCAGTGAATTTTTGAACCTGGAGATCCTGTCCGTTAACATATTAATCAACAATGATAAAATTACCCGTTTCCTTTTTTAAAATAAAAAATATAAAGGCATGGAAATGTTTTCAGACGAATGCCTCCCTCGATAGAGTTTGTAAAAGTAAATTCCTTAAGCAACATATTAAATTTTGATAGTTTCGTACAAAACAACTATGCCACCTTCAGGTCAGTGCCTATTAAGTTGAAAGAATTATCTCAATCTTTCAACTTTAGGTGATTATACACTATACCAAAATGCTACATAACCTTCAAGTACTTCTTTTTTTAGTGAAATTTTTGGAAGGCAATACTTCAATGCAGTAATGCATGGGTTAATCTCGAAAACAACCTCTATGTTTTCTTAAACATGGGTAAGGTTGCATACATCATGATCCCCGAGCACCCCCATTGAATGGGGATTTACCCTTGATTGTTGTTATTGTTGTTGTTGTTGTTGTTGTTGTTGTTAATAGGAGTTTCTCGAAGATTGGAATTGGAAGTATAAAGCGGAAGCTACAATGCTTAGAAAAGGATTGTTAGCGCCATTGAGATTAAACATCACGAAAATAAAAGATTAAAAGTGATAATATAATAGTAATTGGAGCTTTACAAAGAAAATTTAGAGTACTTTGACAATTTTCAAATTTAATTCATGATTGTCATTTTTTTAAACTACAAGAGTTAATCATATTTAGCGAGAGATTAATGCAATCGCGAACCGGTAATCTAAAATTACTGATTCAATTCGGTCATACTTTTTCTTTTTCTCATAATTTAGAGTTTACCACCATTCTTATGACTATAAGTGGTTGTGAGTTTTCGGCACACTCTTCCCTTTAGAAAGGTTTCATATTCTTACCTACTGATGAAGATTCTACTTGTACATAAAACGCTTTTTGGGTACCTACTCATAGCATAATACCACATTGGTACCAATTTTTTTCAATATTCTAAAATACATATCTGAGTAATTATAAGTTGTACCATTTTAGAGACCTCACTGGTTTACGTCACAGAAAACGTGAAAATCATGGTTATTTTGCTCATTATAGCACCTCAATTTGTCTGAACTGCAGTTTTTCTCCTTAACAATATAAAAAAAAAGTATAATGAAAAAGAAAACAAAAAACGGGGGTTTTTATGTTCTTTTATTAAGTTAGGGTATTTTAGAGGGAATTGTTTTCTTTTTAATTAAATTTATGTTCTTCTACTAAGTTAGGGAGGGAAAGTACAATACTGACAAACTTGGATACTAAAATGACAAAATAGCTTCGATTTTCATGATTTTCCGTATCGGAAACAAGTGAGGTACCTAAAATGGTACAACCTTTAATTACTCAAAGTATCTGTTTTAGAATATTGAATATAGTTGATACCAACTTGATATTATGCTATAAATCAGGTACTATTACTCAACGTAGTGGACACTTTACTTAATGTAATGTGAATTTCAATTTTTCTTCCACAAGTTACCCCTCCATGGAAAAAGGACAAAATCACATCGTGGAACCAAAAAAGACATTGATTATTTTTAAGAAACGGGATAGCCAAAGATCTGCCCACCATTGATCAAGATTGGATCAAGGTTCTTACATCACCTATATGGTGTAATAAAAAAAGAAACCAACCCATAAGTCAAAATGTCTTCTTATATAAAGTGTATTAGCAGCGAGTTAGTTGGTTAAGGGGTATTTCTAGACAAATGCGATTACATCTGTAAGTCTCATTGGATAATTTCAGGAGTTGGAGCTTTATTTGGGCTCTACTTGGGAGATGGTTTTTTATGCTAATGAAATATTAACCATTTCCAAATAAAAATAAAAATGTCAAGGCACTTTAGGTAAATGTTGGCTAGTGTCAAAAATTAAGGGTAAGTTACAATGATATCTTATTCTCCAACTGTCAAGATATCATCGTTGTGAATAATATGTTTGCTAAAAAACATCAAGGCACCGTGGATTAATGAAGAAAATTACAATTTGTTCTCCAGTGCTACTGTCAAGATATCAAGGCACTTTGGACATATTGTGTAACGTCGATGTGTTGTGGTGGTTTGACGTAAGGGTACTTTGGATTGGTAATAGAGGAGGCGAGTGTATTTCAATCTAGGTTAATGGGGTTGGGTAAAATTGGGTACTGACGAAGTGAGGAGGGGTGGGGCACTGGGGCTGGTGTAAGGGTATTTTATGAAATTTTCTTATAAAACTCCACTATATTGAGAAAAATGCCCAATACGATAAGAAGTTAAGTTCCTTTTAATAGACTAACTTTTAGCGCAATTAGGATTTAGCTTGGTCTGGGGTCTAGTGCCTATGAAGTTGAAAGAATTATCTCTATCTTTCAGCTTTAGATAATTATGAACTATAGCAAAACGGCTAATAAAACCTTTTAGTACTTCTTATTTTCTGATGAAGTTGTTGGAAGTCAATACTACTTCTATGCAGCAATGAGTCAACCTCGGAAACAACATCTCGGCAAATTCTACCATGCTCTCGGTTGTAGGGAGCATGGTACTCCCTAATTAAAAAAAAAAACAGAAAAAAAG
Organism: Pharnaceum exiguum; assembly: GCA_900322385.1. NCBI lineage: Eukaryota > Viridiplantae > Streptophyta > Magnoliopsida > Caryophyllales > Molluginaceae > Pharnaceum > Pharnaceum exiguum. The sequence goes on along the minus strand of ONZK01001181.1, from coordinate 120,958 downwards.
AACAACCCCATTCTCTCTCCTCCCTAACCAACTCCATTCCCTCCCACACAACCATAACCACTCCCACCAAGCACCCATTCCATTTCCCGTTGACTTTATCCACCGCCAACACCGCCATTACCGCTACCGTCGCCATCTCCTCACCCCTTGAGTTTAATTTTGTGACCCCATAATAACAATTTTGTGACCCCTAAGTTTTGATTCGTGATGTTTAAAACACAATTTGTGACCCCCTATGGCCCCTAAGTTTTGATTGTGATACTTGAAACACGATTTGTGACCCTTGTGGGTTTGATTTGTGATCCCAAGTTTTTATTTTGTCACCCATGGGTTTATTTTTGTTTGCCCCGATTTTGGGTTTTTATGTGAGGAGAGAGAGTGGGATTGGGGTTTTTGTTTTAAAGAGAGAAAATAAAATGAGGGTTGTGGAGAGAGAGTGAAACAATGGGGAAAATGTCAAAGATAGGTTTTTTGATAGGTAAAAAAATGGTGTGAAGAGAGAGAATGGGGTTGTTGTGGGGGAGGGGGAGGAGAAAGGGAAAGTGCGTGGGGAAGGAGAGGAGAAAGGTACGTGGGAACTGGGAAGGGGATTTTTTTAATTTTTTTTAATATGCCTGCGTATACAAATACGTATACGCGGATGTATTTGTACAACTGGGTTTATGTAGCTACGTACACCCGGTTGTACAATAGACAAATTAAAATATCTCTATTTTCTTAAACAGAGGTATAGTTGCGTACATCCTGACCCCGAGCATCCCGATTAAATGGGGATTTACACTCGATTGATGTTGTTATTAGGATTTAGCTTGGTCTAAATGGTTTAGTATAATGGTAGTGGGGCAGGATGGGGCACGGACGCACGGTATAGCCTACTCCACCCCGACCCGCCAATACTTTTCTGAAGTCACATCGTGCAGGCGATTATATAATTTTAAGTCTGAGGCATACAGAAGGAACCTGGTATAAGGCTTTAACTTTTCGTGGTATACAGATTTGTATCCTCTACTGTACTCCCTCCGGTTTTCTTTTTTCTTATGAAATTCTATTTTGGGCAGGTTTTTATTTAACTTATAGATTTCCTTATTTGGGTTGGACCCATATATAAAATTACCCATTTATCCTTCTCTCACAACTCTCTCACCTCCCTATTATTTTATTTCCCCACTCACTAACTCCTCTCCCCATCCCATGTGCTCTTGGACCCTGTTTGGGTAAATAGTAGATAGCAGAAGGAGATAGCAGATTGGTGATTGATGTGTGAGAGAAAATGATAAAATAAGAAAAGAGCGGATTCAACAGCGGATTGATGTGAGACAGAAAAAGACAAAATATGCTAAAAAAGAGCAGATTGAGTATTTTCCAAACAGGGCCTTGGCCCCCTTTTATTTTTTTATATTTCTTTGAATGGCATTTTTAGTAATTGCACATAATTCATTAGGGCATTATTGTACTTATCTCTACCATTATATAAAAGAGAGTCCATCACATAGGGTTTCAAAGAAAACCCTAGCCTTTAATCTTTTTTATTTAATCACAAAAAAATTATGTATCTGATTCATAGAAAAAAATTAAAAAGAAATCAATATGAAATCAAGTGATTATACTGTGTATGAAACGATGTCCACATTTGCACATTTTTGGAACCGGCTTAATTAGGAAAAAATAACATAATTAACGCAATTAATTAAACTGACTAATTTGTTTCAAAAAATTGAGAGGGAAAACTTCAATTGAGTTGATTACGGAATGAGAATCAGCGAGTAGACTTTCCATGTATAGCTCATGATAATATATCGACAAATCAATTCTGTGTGATCATTATTCATTGCCTAATTAGTTCTTACTACCCCGAAATAATCACCATATTTACGTTCCATTTCCAAATTCAAAATTATGTATATGCTAGGAGAATTGAAACATTGGGATCTCAGTACTATAAATACATAGTGTCCTTCCTTCTTAAACTCCTCACGCTAAAACCACTTATGTCTCTTCTTTTTTCATCCTTACATCAATATGAGAATTCAAAAGCTTATGCCTTTAGCAATGTCTGTTTCTCATCCATTTGTTGGTCTAAATTATGCAACATTGATTTTGGAACTAATGTGTTTACGCTACTAGACACACTAATGCTTATAAGAGTGTATTTTGATATTCAAACATGAAATTTTTAGTGTTCTGTATGTTGATTTCATCTTTAATGATTGATTAAAGAAATTTGTCACTACTATCAGATTGTTGATCATTACTCAATTTTAGTGTCTATATGCTAATATATATTTGATAAAGAATCCAATTAAGTCGTCTATCTGCCAATCATGGTTTGTAAAAAATCTCATCATTGCAAGTAATCAAATTGTGATCACCGCTTTTTTTAGTGCATACGCTCATTTGTGTACAAAAGGTTTCTTGACAGGCAGTTCGAGTAGACGACTTGCTTGATTTTTCAAAATGTCTTCCTATTCTGTTTTCAAGCTTCAACGATGGCTTCTTAGTGGCTGGTGATATCAGGACAATATAATACTTTAAGATCAAAGCAGAGGTGAGTCCTTTTAACTCTTGGCACTTCAAACACATTTTTATTTATTTTTGGCATCACATATTGCTTATAGATTGATACTTCAATGCTATGATCTGGTATTTACTGTCTTTGCATTCAGGTTGGAGTTCACATCGTCAAAGCCACCACAACATTTGCTAATCAATGGTCAAACACGTACTGACATTTGCTAATCTAGAGTGAAGATGATATTCTGTCAGCTAAAATATTGGAAACAGCTATTGCTAATGGTGTAACAAATATGAAACTACTGTGGATGAGAAAAAGATACCGACTTTGGATGTGCAAGTCGGTACTACCGTAGGGAAGAAGAATGGGAGGTGAAGTACTAATGTAAATCTTGAAAGTCCGTAGTCACACATGTAATTCGTATTATCGGCAATAGTACTATAAGAAAAAAATAACCAATCACTTTTCCTAACCTTGAAAATTGCATTGGAAGACTTTCTCCTGTTATCTCCAATGAGTTACTCACAAAACAAATCATTCTGAAAAACACTTATATTTATTCAACTCAAAAAAATTATATAAAAGCATATATAATACTAAAAATTATGTACATTCTTAATGAATACACCCCGTGCATTGCACGGGATTCAAATTAGTACCCTCATATTTGGGGGCTTATAAAAACTTGTGATAAAGTGAACCCTAAGAAAACTAAAAACCGGAGGGAGTATTACACTAGGGTCGGACTTTAGTACTGTAAAATACCGTAGGACTGCAGGACAGCAGGAGTGGGAAGCCTGTACTTCAACCAAAGGCCTTAGCTTTGCCTTTAATTCGTACCTCTTGTTTCAGTTGCAATTTTGGGGAGCGTGACAACTGTTTTGACGTTGACCTTTTTCGTACATCTTGTTTCAGTTGAGACTGACGGAGAAAAGGAAAAAAGTGACCAGCGGAATAAGAAGAATGAGGTCCCGCCGGGATTCGAACCCAGGTCGCTGGATTCAAAGTCCAGAGTGCTAACCACTACACCACGGAACCGCTGATGTCATCACTTCATACAACTTAAAATCATTTCGATATAAATATGGTGTTTCCCTTAATTCCACGACTTTATGATAAATATTGATGGAGATGAGGTACATGTATCACATTTTCCAATTATGACAACTGAAAAGGAAAAAAATTAGAGCCAAAGTTTTGGTTGAATGTGCTTCCAAATTAATTAATTGCCTGAGATACGTCATAGGATACCAAATAGGATCGAGATCATATGAATCAACTCATCAGTTAGAGATCATACGATGATCACTGATCAGGTTACAAAGTTCAAAAGAAACTTTCAGTTAGTGCTTACAAATCAGAAGGGAACATATGTGTGAACATTGATGTATTTTCACATGAATGGGTGTGGAAATAGACACAACACTACTAAAATGTCTTGATGTATTTCACAAATTCTGCATAAATGAGCATCGATGATCACTTTCTCAAAAAAATAAAAAATAACAGTTGTTTTTAGTCTGATTTTAAAAATATAAATCTCTGGAGGCTTTTTTTGTTTTTGAAAAGAGTACTCTTTTTTTTTTTTTTGAGGGGATTGAAAAGAGTACTCTTTAGTACGAGTAATTATTACTATTCTGTATTTAGCAAAGGAAGCAACATGGGAGAATATATCAATAAATGCTTGATCGTCGACAAATCGACAATGATAATAACATGGCTTTGCTCTGCTAGCACTTTATGACCCCCCATTCCTTTTTGATTGATACAACTGGAGCAAATAGTACACTGAACAGTAGCAAAGCAGTACTATCAGAAGGGTGAAAATTCAATTCAAAGGCGTTTAAATAGTAATGGTAGATCACACGAGGCAAATATCAATTTTGATTACTGTAGGTTGGCCTGGTAGGCTGGTACCGTTAAGTCGTTAACCATTTAACCTGTGATGCCGAAAGGCTAGTGAAGCTCTAAATAGCACTGGATCACACGGGGCAGACTCGATAACTCCCCACCCTAGTTAATACGTACTGTAGAATGTCAAATGTCTTTAAGAATGTTACCTTGTTAGACTTTAATTTCCAGCTCCAATAGCTAAACCTTTTAAATGCTTAGAAGGACAAGACATAGCTTAGAAACGTACTGTATTCACTCAGAAATGTGAAGTTGTGGCTCTTTTCAATTTATTTCAAATTTTGAGATAATAATTTAGAGAATAGTTCAAAGGGTAGAGAGCAGTTTTCTAATCCTTACGAAGTTACGATTGATTACTTGAATTTCATCGATCTAAATACCTCCCTCCACAAAAAAAATAAATCATCATTTATCGTTTGCAATCAACTACCAGTCCAAGAAAATATGGCTAGCTATCTGGTTCTTCGATTAGCACATTTTTAAGTCAAGTTATTTTCCTCATTGGCAAACCAATAAATGTACTTCACTTCAGGTATTTTGCGTAGGTTTTTATAACTATAGCACTGTTTAATTCACTTCAAACCATTTAATTTAATAAATTCAGGTAGTGAAAACCCCGGGTAACTCAACTACTCAAGTCACCATCGGTATTTATTTTTATTTCTGATATTTGCCTCCACTGTCCAACAACACCCCTGAAAGAATCCAGGAAAACACGGCACACGAGGTGATGTTATTTCATTTTCATCATCCTTTCTACTTTCTACATTAACTTGTGTTTTAAGACAAAGGGGAGGCAGAGCTACTGTCAGTTTATGCAGAAGACCTAGGATATGTAAAAAGAAGGTCAATATATATTCCACCAGAGTGTGAAATCAACAGGATTTTAATCATTTTATACAAAGGAGAAAATGGAGACAGTGAGAGGAAGAACATCAACAGAAGTCATGAGAGGTAGCCCAGAGAGAATCAAAGTAGTGTCAAGAAATGGTGATCCTCCATATTATAACAATAATGTTCATCATAACCAGCAAATTCACCACCCAAGGGACAGATCAGTTAAGAACTTGTTTACCAAAGTTCAAGTTGTTTACTATCTTACTAGAAACGGGCAGCTAGAACACCCTCATTACCTGGAGGTCACTCACTTAGCCATCCAACCTCTTCGCCTTAAAGGTATTATCATTATCGCATTGTCACCTCACCATTATGCATTATGATAGTTGAATTGGTTATTTTACAGGTTATACTCTAGATGGAATTAAATCTGTTCCTGCTTCCACTCTAGATGGAATTATTTCTATTCCTTTTTAGCAAAATTTAATTCTCTTGTAAACTGTTAATTGGCTGAGACTAAGCAGATTAGATAACGTGTTTTAGTGTTTTATCAGTTCAAACGTGCATGGCATGATGAAATTTGATTGACTTCTTTCTTTTTTCATTTTCTTTGTTGAATGTGTCTCTCCATTGGATACAGATGTCATAGACAGGCTAACTGTTCTGAGAGGGAAAGCTATGCCCTGTCGATATTCTTGGTCTTGTAAAAGGTATACAAATACAGCTATCACACTATCCCTACCCATTGGCATTTTAGTATTTTACAAAGTTAATGACATGATCGTAATATCACTATCCATTTTTGAACGTATAGGAGCTACAAGAACGGGTATGTGTGGAATGACCTGACAGAAAACGATGTCATCTATGCTTCAGAGGGGTCGGAGTATGTACTCAAAGGGTCTGAACTCATACAAGAGACAGAATTTCCAGGTCAATTTATAGCTTAATGTTGACATTCGGATTTTGTAAATACTTTTTCTTCCTTATATGCAGGCCTAATATGTGTTGTCTTGGATACTGTCAAGGCAGTCTGGTGCATACAAAGAATAAGAAAATGTTTCTATTATTTTTTGTTAGTTGACAATTTTCTGTGGTCCAATAGGCACATTCTGAATTGAAATGATCGTTGATTAGCAAACAGAGTTGTTCTGAACTGGCTGTGTTTAAACTTTAAACTATTGACATTGCAGAAATAGAAACAGAAGATGTTCAAAAGAAATTAAGGGAGCAAAGAAAAGGCACGCAAGTGAGACCATTAGTTACCAACAAATCTTGTGGTGAACACAGCTTTAGGCAATCACCGGTCAATAATTTTCCTAAACCACAAGCTGATGGCAAGTGCGGTCGAAGTAATGTCCTTGACCATGATGATGATGATAATGAAGAGGAGAAAGGCAGCTGCGAAAGCTCGAGTGATGCACCCTACCACAAGCCTTCTTTTGATGATTGCCAATTAGTCATGCAGACAGAGCAGGACGAATCTTACTCTCTGCCTTCGACTTCATCAACCAATTCCGACAAACCTGCACAACAACAACAAGCAATAAACCCTGCAGCGTCTACAATGGTTAAGCTAACCGCAGTAGACAAATACAATCAGCTGAACCCTCCTGCCTTGTCTCGAAACACCGCCTTCCTACAGTTAATTGCTTGTGGAGGGGGGAGTATAGTATCTAAGGCCAAATCAAAATCAGAAATTAAAACAAATAAAAACTTCAATTTCGATTCCATGAGAAGTACCCTCATACCATGCCTTAAGCATCAGCTGAGCACAAGAGCAGGCAATTTCAGTAACACTGCTGCTAATACTACAACTGCTAGCAGCGTTGCTCAGAATAAGGGAGCAGCAGTGGGAGATCAAAGGGTGGAAAATCATGATCGTTATCGTAGTCAAGTGGCGGATGAGGATGATGAAGATATGATAATGGTGAGGTATATGTCGGAAAATCCTCGTTTTGGAAACTTGCAATCTGAGGAGAAAGAGTACTTCAGTGGTACAATCATTGAGGCCATGAATCAGCATAATCATACTCATTTCGCTAGCTCATCTTCTGCTCTTCAGGGTCATTCTCAGCCTCTGGCTCAACCTCCTGTGCTAAACAAGTGTTCCTCTTACAATGAGCAAAGGTATCTTCTGAATTTTCCTAAAGCAATTTCCACAATATAGAGCTTAATTAGTTATTTTCTATATTTTGTAGCAGAAAAGAAACAAAAAAAATATAAAAAGGGTGGATCATTAATTCAGGGTATTGAACCTGACGTGAATCGAACACGCAACCTTCTGATCTGGAGTCAGACGCGCTACCATTGCGCCACAGATCCTTGGTGTAATACTTCACAAATATTTTATATTTATCTGCAAACAGGAACTGCAAACAGGGGCTGCAAATAGCGGGATCAGAGGCAGCAGACAGCGAAGAAGAGAAAGAAAAAACCAGCATCTCAATGAGAGGGATCATCAAATGTATGCCCAGAAAGAAGAGGGAAGTTTCCAAGTCCAACAACTTATGAAAATGTAGCGTTGATTATGTGTTTTAAACTTGAAAGTTAAGGTGCTGCTCTGTCATTCTGTCAAAGGCTAGTTAGTAGTAGCATAACTGCGTAATAGAACAGTAAATAAGTGTAGTTCTGCCATCATAGATTAACATTCGGTGCTCTCTATATAGAGCAACTAGCTAGTTATTTTCCTTCCCTGTTTTAATTGTTGCCTTCGGCGTTATATCAACTGCCGTATACACCATAATTAGCCTCCTACAATTCTTTTATGCTTCATTCGGCTACGATCTTAATTTTACCAGGCTTACATCAATCGAATTTAAGATACTGTAAACCGTTAAATGCTCTTGAACTAATGGGATGTGAGGAAACATCGCAAAAAATGAGACGACAGACGGATACAGAAATGGCAATTTTTGTGATTTAATATTTGAAGATGGCCAAAAAAATTCTCCTATACCGTTAGTCCGTTGCATTTCATCCGCTTGGTAATGTATGCGTGAGAATTCACGAATCACGAGCCCTTCATTCCCAATTTCCCGTACCGTTTTCTCACAAAATAAACATGAAATTTGACAAATGGCCCACCATAGCTCTCATTCCATCCAAAAACTCTGTCCAACTATTAACAAAGGGGAAGGCAATGCAAATTAAAGCGGTGATGTATTTGCTCCTGAAGTTACTCACGAAGCTGCATCAACCACTAAGGCTAAAACACTCCTTCAACTTTGATAAATCAACTGTATAAGCAGCAAAAAAATCATCCTATGACAGAATATGTAAACCCGAAATCACAATGGAATGCCAATTCAGTCACGATCCCTCCCAAGTAGCAGTTGTGATGGTGCCCTTACCATTGCAAAGCCATCTCAACAAGCTACTTAATCTATCTTTTGTCATAGCCTCCTACAACATACCGGTCCACTATGCTTCCTCCACTAGACACAACAACCAGGTTAAGCTCCGTTGCCATGTTATCGAACCCGAAAATCGAATTAAAATCCAGTTCCATGACTTGCAACTCCCACCCTTCAGCTACTACTACGAACCATCATCTCACCCGCCGCCCCTCCACCGCGTACTTCCTCAAATTCGCCGCCCTGTATTTCAACTCTTACAAGAGTTATCAACCACATATCGCAAAATCGTTGTTATTTATGATGGCTTAATGTCTTCTGTAGTTCAAGATGTCAAGTCCATCCCAAATGCTGAAGCATATAGCTTTTACATTTGTCCTCCATTTAGTGTCTTCTGTTTGTTGTGGGAAACACTACCAAGTTTGGTAAAACCCTTCCTCGAAATTTTCCTTGAAGGTGGTTTTATTCCAAGGTGTACCGTTCCCTCTTTGTATAATCCATATGTGGCCTCGACCAAGGAATTGAGATTATTCATAATTCGTGAGTTTATACTAAGCTTTTCGTTTGAGGCTGGGAGACTTTATGATACAAATAGGTTGCTAGATGAGAAGTACATGAATTTAATTGCGACAACGGTTGGGTTAATAGTCATGTCATTGAGGAGACTATTTTCTCAATCGTCCAATGGTGTTCATAGGGAGGTCAAGGATTTTGCGTTAGGTCCTTTCAATCCAGTTCCTCAAAATGTTAAACCCGATACATCATCCTCGGCTACGGGTTTGCAACAACACAAATGCCTAGATTGGCTTGATCAACATGAGGAAAACTCGGTTATTTACGTCTCTTTTGGGACTCAGGTCTCAATGAGTCATGATCAAATACACGAATTTGCAATAGGGTTGGAGAAAAGTGGACACAAGTTCCTATGGGTGCTTAGGAAACCTGACAAAGGGGACGTGCCCGAGGCTGATGAGGCTGGTCAAGTAGGGGATGATATTGACGTGGTGTTGCCAGAAGGGTTCATAGAGAGAGTGACAAACCGTGGGTTGGTCGAGAGGGATTGGGCTCCTCAGTTAGACATATTGGCGCACCCGTCAGTCGGAGGATTCATGAGCCATTGCGGGTGGGGTTCGTGCATAGAGAGCTTGAGCATGGGTGTGGCTATAGCCGCTTGTCCCATGCTGTTCGATCAGCCATCAAACGCTGTTCTTGTGACCGAGGTGTTGCGGGTTGGTTCACTTGTAAGGGAGTGGGAGGAGAGGGCAGGAATTGTTACATCCGACAAGGTGGACAGTGCTGTGAAGAGATTGATGGGGAGTGCAAAGGGGGAACGTTTGAGAAGAAGGGCGGTGGAGCTAGGGCGTAATATCAGGGAGTCTATGGCTGAAGGTGGTGCGTGTCGCTTGGAAAGGGATGCTTTCATTGCTCATATTCTAGCAAACGTTGGTTCCTTGTAGTCCTATGAAATCGATCAAAGCAGTGCACATGTTCTTGCCTTCTTGGTCGTTTTGATTTTTTTTATTGTTTAGTATGCTGATTGACAGGTCCTCTCAACAAAAAAATTATACTTATTAGTTCATCTTTACGATTGTAAGGTCTTCATGTAGTGTTTTTTTCTTCCCTCGTCTGATTTATCGATACTTTGTTCCAACTATATTCGGGCCTGAGCTGATTCAAGTTGTACATCACTTGACTCTGCTCGATGAGTCTCTCAATAAAGGTTTCTACAATTGCCATTAGCTATGCTAGTGAGCGCCAATGTTGGAAGATATTACACTCGACTCTCAATGCTAGCTGAGTGGTTGCTAATTCATAAAAGAAAAATCAATATAAGCAACACAAACAATGATTTCTAAAAGAACATGTACAAATGTAAAAGAGGTTAAAACAATTTCATAGGTCGGCTGAAATAAATAAACAATTTTCCAACCAAAATGTCCCAAGCTTTGTAGTCTGCAGATCATTCACTTGAATAAGGAATCTCGGCCCAAAAGGTCAAACTTTATTTTTGGGCCCGGCTTTGTACGCCGAAGACGATTGATAATCTTGAACTTTCGGCCTAATATGGGATAGATGAATGTAAGTAGCCCACAACTGACCGAGCATTATTCCTTTAGCCCTTGTTGCAACTTCCGATCTTCCACTACCAAACTGCAAGCAGCAGTGTAAGGCTTACGCATGGATGTGGAGTAACAGGCTAACAGCAGAGCTGCACTCTGCACAGACCACGGAAATGTACTTGTACATAAACTAGCAACATGTTACAAATACCATAGAGATTCGCGCCGGAATTCATCAACTCATTAAAACAAATTTGCGCAATGACATCCTTTAGCATTACTTCAGCACTGTGCTATCTCGATGCACATGTGCAATAAAATCAGCGATCTCTGAATCTCAAGATATCATAGATTATACTAACAAAAAAATTAAAAAAATATGAATGGCAAGATCAAGTTAGAAAGTCAACGTCGATCTTTGAAACAGGAGAAACGGTGGCACGATGCAGATCTAAGGTGTTTAATTAAGCTAAGGACTAACTAAGGTAGAACAGCTATTGTTTGAGGATTTGAGGTCATATTTTTGTAGAAAGAGTATACTAGTATGACAATAGAACTGAACGAAACAGGATCCGTCTAATTCATTTGAGAAAAATGACTATCAGACTGCTCAGATTCAAGCATTGTAACAAGTTTCTCCTGCAGTTATTAAACTTTGATTTCTTTCTTTGAGAACCAAATGAACTTTGATTTCTGATTGCAGCTATAAACAGTATTTATCATTTTTCTTGTATTAAGCAGCATTCGTAACATATATGAAACTATAAAAAAAAAATTAAAAGGTAAGAAGGCAGGCCACCCACGGGTATCCCATCTTGAGCTTAACCGTGGATTAATAACCGAACATTTGGAGAGGACTCCTCCCCAAATGCCCCTACTTGTAATCGACTCTGGTGTCGCTTGGTCATATATAAAACTATAAAATGGTGTTAGTCAAACACATAAATTTTTAAAAAAGCTTATAATGTAGCTGATTATTCATTCGTGTGTGTACATTATCTTGTTTACTACTGTACGTCTGTAGTATTTAGACATTATATAGGTATATACCTGAATTTGTGTGTGTACAATGATCAATTTAACATCCATTGAATAATTCTTTGGGTAGTGCGTATGTATATTGGTGTACGTAAAAGACTAGTTCCAGGCCAACATTGGCGCGCATTAGCGCTAAGTATTAAATGTTGTGTCCTAGGGATAGGGCGGAAGAGTTGGGATCGCCGGGCAAACGGGTTATTTTATGCTGCTGTCTTTAAGAGGAAAGCGTAGTGCTCCTCATCAAGCATCCAACCACGTGACTTCGAAACACCGACACACCTTGGTAAGAAAATTCAACTACACTTAATACCTACATTAATATCGATCATTTGATCTAAGTACTTCATACTAAAGTCTTCTACATATAAATAACCAAACCCCCTCCCCACCTTTTGTGTCTGACTTCCAATTCCAACTCCCACCCCATACTTCTCTTCATTTTATTACATCTAAATTTCGTATCCATATAGTACTCTAACCATGTCTAAGTTGGTGATTGCACTTGTTGCATTGCTCTCCCTTGCCCTATCAGTCTCTGCCGTGCCTCCATACAAACTTGTTGGTAGCGCCTACTGTGATCCTTGCCACTTTGGTTTCGAGAGCTCACTCTCGTACAGCGTCCACGGTTTGTACTCCTTGAATATTATTATTTCATTAGTTGTATTACAAATATATATACTCTTTGTGGTTATATTTCATTAGTTGTAAAATGGCTACAAAACCTTTCATACTTCTTATTTTTAGTGAAGTTGTTAAAAGTTAATACTTTAATGCAACAATACATTGGTCAATCTCGGAAAAAATCTCTCTGTTTTCTTAAACAGTGTTAAGGTTGCGTACATCCAACCCCGAGCACCCCATTGACTGGTGGGGATTGACACTCGGTTGTATTGTTGTTTGTGGTTATATTGTATATGACTCATTGTATGAATTTGTATCTGTGCATATTGCAGGCGCAACAGTGGATCTGATATGCAAGGACAGGCTAAGCGATGAAGTGATATACAATGACACCGTAAGGACCAACCCGAAAGGAAAGTACAAGTTCATTGTTAACAAAGACTTCGGTGACTGCAATTGCGATGTCGTACTGAGGCATAGTCCATTAGAAGACTGCCACGTCGTTGACCCTGGCCGCAGTAGCTCCCGTGTCATTGTCACTGACTTCAATGGTATGGGCTCTGAGCGTCGTTATGCCAACAACATGGGTTACTTCCACAACCAAGTCCATCCAGGTTGCGCTGAGCTCCGCAAGTTCTACTTTCAGTCCGATGATGAATAAATGAAAAGAAAGACAACCATACCGGTAGCTAGTTACATACTTTCTGTTCGTTATTTGCTGTATCGAACGTTCATTGTTTCCCACTGAATAAAATAGTAGTGTATTCATTCAATTCCAAAAAAAGGAAAAAGAAAAGTACCATGTACGTTCACTGGATGTTAACGGTGAAGCTTAGAGATTCAGAGAGGGAAAGGAAATACTAATTCTTTCCTCTCACACTATTATCAATACTCAATTTATTAGTGTTTTAGTACTAGTGTGTACCTCAAGCTACTTACTTGGTAGCTGCAAAACTCAATGATATTCAATTGTTTGGCTTAAGTTTGATTCTCCAATACACCACGTTGAGTTCTTAAATTCAAATTTCCTAGTCTGAATCCAGTTCCAAATACATACTTATCGTTAATTTGAATATGCTTAGCTGCGCCAATTGGTTTCCGTAGTTGAATTGTTTGTGTCGGTTATGAGAAACTGTGCACAAGTCTTACATAAAATGACGAACATGATGAAAATCAAAAGTCCTTGTATGATCGAGATGCTGATCGATAAGTTTACATGTCATAATCAGAATTTTATTACCTTTGAGGGCCTGCCTGTTATGGCAGTAATAGGGCATGAATGATTTCTCCAATAATTATTACACCCTCTTCTTCAAGTTTGGAAATGGAGTAATCAATAAGGCAGGAATCATTACTCCCATTTGAA
>ONZK01001181.1:76939-106873 GCA_900322385.1 Pharnaceum exiguum | reverse complement strand
ATTGTACCCCTCTTTCTCTCTCTTCCTGGGTTTTATTTTCTTCTTTTCCCTCTCTTTCATCCACAAAAGAAAAACAACCAGGCACCCCAATTGATTACTCCATGAACTTTTCCTACTATAATCATTGCTCCCTTGATTAGTTCCTCCAGAATTAATCTCCCCCTAATCATTTAAGGGATACCAGGCGTGGCCTGAGCCTTATTAAGAGTTTACTTTCATTAAATTGAGAAGGGTACACTACCACGTCTACCAGGCTACCAGCATTGAGATCGTAAGAATCGAACCCTCAACCTTATAGATTGAAGACGTACTCTCTACCAATTAAACAACTATCACATATTCACATCTCAAGTACTACTTCGACTTTGTGGCTCTGTTCAATTCATTTGTTTAAAACTTTCGACACAATGTCACTTTGAGCAGAACAACTAACAAACAGGTGACACTACAGCGCTGAGCGCTCACATGATCACATACACGAGCATGATAATTGATGATAGTCTCATTCTAATAGAAGTATAGAACTATGAAGAAAAAAAGTGTCCTATACAACATTGAGAGCTAGCATTGAGTCATTGAGAGTCGAGTGTAACATCTTTCTCTTGGTTGACTTGGTGGATTTGTTTGGTTAGAATATCATCAGATCCAACAAAACATCCTGTTTAGATTGGGCCTGCCTGATCCAACAAGGTATCCTCATCAGGTTGGGCCTGCTTGGTCCAATATAATGCCCATCGATATACAAATATTGTGCCCATAAAGAAAGTACAAAATTTGGCGGGGAATTTTAGACATTTAGTTAAGGTGAGGAGGAGAGGAAAGAGAAAGGAATGCAGGTGAGGTGAGTCCGAAAGCAATGGCGGGAAATTCTGATCGCACGATCTCCCAAACCCCCTGAACCCCATTTTGGCCTCTGTTTCTAAGAAACCAAAAAAAAAAGCTAAACAAAGAAAGATCGAACAAGAAATAGAAAAAGCAATTTTAAAAAATAAAAAACATAAAACAAATTAATTTACACAAAGTTCTCGATCCAAGAAACTAATAATACAGATACCCATATCAAGATATCACACCCACATTGAACATTCCCATATTGAATATTGTTACATTTCATATTCTGGACGTTATATCATTATCACAAATTCACATACATTTGTTGCCTGTTTAGATATAGAGATAGATCATCATCTTATATTGGATTTCATATCAAGGAAAGTTTGATTTTGTTGGGAGTAAAGAAATGACAAAAAAGAGCCCCCCGGGAAGCTCGTCTACGTCCCCAACCTCGTCGTCTTGCGATAGCATTGGCGGCGGAGGTGGCGGTGAGAATTCTGTCAAGAGCATCAAGAAGAAAAAGGTATAAACAATAGTACTTCATTTACATTTTGTTTCTTGGATGTGTTATTTATTGAGTATGTGTCATGATCATCACGTGCTAATGTTAATAATGTTGGTGTGTTGGTTGAATTATAGTCCATAATCCCAAAGATCTTCAGCTCTAAGAAGATTGGCAAACATTCTGACGATGAAAACTCTGAATCAGGTCTTGCCTTTTTCTGTATGTACTTTTTACATGATATAATTTTTCAGATGTTTTGATTTACTTCGTTTTGATGGGCGGTTGTATAAATTATGATAAGATATGATATGATACGATATGAACAGAATATGAGAGGAAGCTTGCTGTCAGAAGAAAAGCTTTCTTGGAGAACTCTCCTATGATAAGGAAGAGTTTCTCAGGTGGGTTTACCGTTTACTCTCATTCATTTTCTTGCTTTTCACACTTTTTGTAATTTGTAAACATTGTGAATATGGATATAGATCAGGTTAAGCCATGTCAAAGTGTGTGTGCTCACTATTCTTAGGTGTAGCTTAGCTGTTTGTATGTCGATAATTTTATCTGACAGCAACATATGTACACCTTTGTAATATCAAGTCAACAACTTAACTCCCTTGCATTATCCATTGCATGGTTAGAATTTTTCCAACTAGATTTTTTTAAATTTGGTTACAATATGTATAAATCTGTGGTGGTTTACCTAACAAAAGACTTCTGACTTCTGACTTCTGATATTTGCTATCCTTGATAATTAATGAGGATGAAGAAATTAGGCTTCTGTGCGAAATAATTGTATAGCTCGATATCATAATATCTAAGGAGATGTATCATGTTATTCATTATATATGCTTGATTTATATCTCTTTTCACTTTGACAACCTATTTTTTCAAAATCTTTTATTTATTTACTCCATATCTAATGGATATGTTGGGTGCAAATATTTGCAAATTTTCAGAAAGGCAGAGGAGTACGCGAATTGAAAGCCTAGATTTGTCCAACTTTGATAGCATAACAATAGCACCTGCTATGGAATATCAGGATTACAGGTACTGCTTCTTATATTTCTCTGAGTATCTATTTTTTCTTTCCCCTCAATACTTGGTTCGTGAAAATCCAAAAAGAAAAAATGATAGCAATTTCTGCTGAAATGCTGATCAATGGTTTTAAGCTGTGCTAATCTTGGAATTGCAGGATATTTGTTGGGACTTGGAATGTGGGTGGAAGAACTCCATCTAATGAGCTTAACCTTGACGATTTCTTGCATATCGAGGGCTCTTCAGACATTTATGTTGTCGGGTATGATTGTTTTTGAACCCTTTTTATGTTACCTTATCAACATACAGAAAGGTTGTCAAACCATATTCTTAGTACTTGGCTGGTAGCTCTGTAATTTCTGCCTCAAGTATAAGTTATTATCAAAGATTCAGAGTCACTATGTGAATGATGTGTCAATGATTAGAAATGAACTAACTGTATAGGTGGCCTAATATTGGCAAACATCACTACTGAAGGAAATAGGTTTGAAGATCTTTCATGCTCGTGATCTGATATTCTCTAGTTTCTATCAGGTTTCAGGAAATCGTACCTTTAAATGCAGGCAATGTTTTGGTTGTAGAGGATAACGAACCCGCAGCTAAGTGGCTTGCCTTGATAAACCTAGCGCTTAACAGGGAGCAAGAACCAATGTATTCCATGTATGACGCAAGCCCAAGTAATTCGAAAATGTCCAAGGACTCGAAATCAAATAACTTCTTTATGAAACCTAATCTGAAAGTTCTAAGTAAGAACCTCCGGGTGGACAGCAGCCTTGTCAAAACATGTAACTGTTGTTTGGATTCGCTAATTCCCGAGAAAAGGAAACCAAGACCTTTCCATGAAAATCCTCATAAACACCGGTACAGCAGCAGCATTGAGGATTTCGTACCTGTTGGACGAGATGATGAGCCTCCTGACACTTCCCGTTCAGGCCAGGCAAATTATCGCCTCATTTCAAGCAAGCAAATGGTTGGCATCTTTCTTTCAGTGTGGGTTCGAAAAGAGTTGGTGCCTTACATAGGACATGTCAGAACCTCTACCACGGGAACCGGAATAATGGGTTATCTTGGCAACAAGGTACATTTCATCACATTTTTCTCATTAGCTGTATGCCTGTATGCATGTATTGGAAACTGCATCTCTGAACTATTCCTTAGTAGGGCGTACCTGATAGAAACTCAGTGTTTCTGATCAGAAAATTTCTGGTCTATATATTAGACTTAAACTCGTCGAGCTAGAGATTAGTGGCTTGGTGTAGCCTCAAATATCTGCTGTACTAGTTTGTATCAATCTACATCTATTTATTAAACCTCATGCTGGTCTATCTGCAGGGATGTATCTCAATAAGCATGACACTCCACAAAACAAGCTTCTGCTTTGTGTGTTCTCACTTGGCCTCGGGGGAGAAGGAAGGAGATGAGCTAAAAAGGAACGCAGATGTTGCTGACATTTTGAAGGGCACTCAATTTCATAAGATCTGCAAGAATTCAGATAAAAAGGCACCAGAAAGGATCATTGATCATGAGTATGCTTGTACTCATCTATTTGTCATCTCAAGCAATTAGTGTCCTCATGACTCTGTAGTGTTGTTCTCTAACATGATTTTTATCGATCAATTGCAGCCGAGTTCTTTGGTTTGGGGATCTTAATTATCGACTGAGCATGCCGTATGACGAAACAAGACACCTGGTGGAGGAAAACAGCTGGGACACCCTGCTTGAGAGAGATCAGGTTTGCAGTTCCACTTCCACTAATTGGCTAATTGCAGTACTCATTATAGTTTGTCAAACAGTGAAGCACCTGACTACCTGAGGTATGAACTGCCAATCAAAGCACACATTGACATCATGAATTAACTAAAGTAATGCAACTCACCTGCAGCTCAACATTGAGAGAGAATCAGGAAGAGTGTTTGGAGGATGGAGAGAAGGAAAGATTTCGTTTGCACCAACATACAAATACTCTCGTGACACAGACATTTATGCTGGAGCGGGAGCGAAATCAAAGAAGAAACGACGAACACCTGCTTGGTATGCACGCATATAAACTTGTTTTTCAGTAGATTAAGCTCAAAGCATATAAAATTTGGACTAAATTGAGGATGTTGTTGTTGCAGGTGTGACAGGATACTATGGCATGGGCAGGGAATTGAACAGTTATCATATATACGCGGTGAATCAAGATTTTCTGATCATCGACCTGTTTGTGCTGTGTTTTCTGTGGATGTGGAGGTCAGAAGGAAAGTTACGCCAAAATACAGGAAGGGATATTCATGCACAGCTCAAAGAATAGGATACGATTACATGCCACAACGCCACACTTTTTACGAGTGTTGAGTGTATACCCCCGACTACCTTGTACATTTCAATTTCATTAGTTGTTTTGGTGAGTGATACAGAAAGTGCATATAGCATCCAATTTTGTTTATGCAGTTTTGACATTTAATGCTAGTACTAGTATTACCTTAGTGCCACAAATGTAGAATAGGTCCATGTAATGAGATACAGATTTTGCCTGCTTGTGCAAATTATGTTTCAAGAGCCAAGACATAACCTCAATGAGATGTGTTGAAAAGACCAACCTAGATGATCTTTGTGCTAGCACTTGATCAAATTACTGCAAACTATATGTAGCTTTTCCAATCTGAGAAAAGCCACTAGCTCTGCAAGTGACTCGAAGGCAATTTTGGTTCAAACGTCTATGAAACCTTTGTATATGGCTCTGTTTGGCATGGTCTTGTTCAGAGCTGCAGGCATTATATCCAAAACTAAACTCTGTCAAATATCCCTTGTTTAGTACAAAAATAATAATCTCCGAAAATGCTCTAATTTTAAACGCTGTTGTATTGACTATATTTCTATCATTAGATCAACCATTGCAGGCCAACAATTGTATGCTATCACGTAATCACAACCATATTCATATTGCGGTAAGACAGTATTAGGTGTGTTTCGGTCGACTAGAACTTTCTGAACTGAAAATGAAGATAACAGGAAAAAACTAAACTAAACTGAGACACTACAGATGAACAAAAGATGGCCTTAGTCATGAATTAAACCAAGATTACCTTAATTCCAAACAAACAAAACTCAAAATCATGGGGAGAAAATGCGAGTAATTCCACAAGACAGAATTTGGCTAAAATATACTCCAGGTGACTGAATTTTTCGATTGGCCCATACACAGGGGTCTTACGATCCAGAAGAATCATTGGCCCAACTAGCCCAATTACAAGTTCTATTGGGACTTGGGATTGTAACCAATGAGTTAATAGCCCGTCAGCGGGCCCCAATCCAATTAAAAACAAATGTTATCCATTTCCAACTCCCGCCAGAGATCTCTTCCCACCACGCCCACCAACTGTCTGATAAAAGTCCCTCAACGAGACTTGACTGTGATCCTCCATTAAAAAAAAAAGAAAAGAAAATGGAGGTCCCGCAGCCCCTCCGGACGCTAGCTAAAGCCGGAGCCACGGTGGTTGGCGGGATGGTTGGTCTGTCTCTTGCTGCATCAACCACACTCAAAGTCATCCAATCTGTAACTGAAGCCCAAAGGGTACTCAATTCATTCTTCTAATGCTTATTTTTATTTAAGATACAGTAAACATAAAGTTGTTTATTTATATGATGATTATTATTGGTTGTGTATTGGTACAGAAAGGCGCAGCAAAGCCATGCCAAGCATGTAGAGGAAAAGGGGTTTATCTATGCAAGCTTTGCAAAGGAAATGCCACTATTGAATGGTCTCCTTTGTATGATCCCATTCATATCAACCCGTGTCAGTGTCCCACTTGTGATGCCCGACGGTTAGTCCCCCTCTTTTTCTTTATTATTAAATCGACATTTCTAGGAAAGATGTATCGGTCTTGTTTGGGAAATTAGCAGATAGCGGAAGCAGATTGATGTGAGATAGAAAAAGACAAGATATACTAAAATATCGATAGTTAGAGTTATAGGTGAGCCAAGCTGAACCTACTTAGTGCTACCTTGTGACCGAGCTTAGTAGCGGGAAGGAAAAACAGTAGCTCAGGCTCCACTCACTTGTATGTTGTAATCGTTTAGCCGAAGACATTGACCGATTTTTCAATAGAGTTTTGACTGATGTTGACCAAATTTGACTAGCTTTTCTTGGCTTAGTTGAGACTAATTAGACCAATTTTAGGTAAATGATGGCAACTTTGAACAATTTTTAATCCAAGCAGACTGTCTTGGACTGTTTTCAGTTTTGAGCGAGCTACCCACCCTAGCTCAAAATGGGCTCTTGTGAGCCAAATTCGTCAAAATGACCCGAATTTGACCCTTGTTGAGCTACACAATTCGAGTTAAGTTGGCTCATTGGCTAGCAATTTAGGTCCCTTCAAATATTTTGCTGGGTATCTTATTCTCGTAGGAATCCAAATCACCCTCTATAATTATAATCGTGATGTGATTGAAAGTCTTTGATGAGGGCAAAGTTTTTCTTTTAAGGTAAAGTTTGGTTCTTGTAGTTCAATTTTCGTCTTGTGAGTTGAATACTTGCTTATGTGAAGTTGATCAATTTGGTAAGCTTGATAATTGATACATTCATATGCTATTCTTTCAGCATACAACGTTGTCTCAATTGCTTGGGGAAAGGATACTTCTTTGATTCATAAAACATGGCTACCCAACTTCAAGTGTGTCATCCGGTGATGGTCTGTATATTTGCTCGAGATCATTTGTGTTTCTTTCATGGTGTTTGTCATTGTCTTTTTTTGCTTAATCTATTATATGTGCTCTTAGAATATTAAGCCGGGTTGTTTCTTGAATTCTAGCTGAACTATTAAGTTGATTTACAATGTTCAAAAGAAGTTGTTTCCATCCAAATTTGATGCTTCCTTGTGCGCTGACTATCTTATTTTTGTGTTAGTAGTATGTAGAACTTAGTGACAATTTCCTTCTGCAGTTTAGCGATTGAGTTGTGGAACTGCTGTAGTGCTGTGCAATCTCCATGTAATTTGTTAAGTTCTACTCATTGCTAACTGAATTTTTCCTCAAAATTTTGTCTGAAATGTTCGAACGAGGGCAGAGCTAGAAAATGCACTAAGTGGGTTCATATGCAAGTAATAAGCTTAAACTATCATAATTTAATGTATGATGTACACAAAAATATAGCTATTGCAAGATTCAAGTGGTGTCATTTGTACCCACAATTTACAATGTGTCCGTCACTGCCAATAGTACATAATACATCCAGAATTTCAGACGTATCACCTATGCATATATTCAGCCTTTGTAAAATAAGTACTCCTTGTCCCTTTAAACGACACTGGATCTTCTCCAGTGCAATGTCTAGTACTGTGAGAAAGTTGGGAGAATTGTTTAAATAAAATGGAAAAAGAATGGTTGCTCCCTCTCACAAATGTGCTGCACCGGAAAAGCATTTACCGGAGAAGATCCTTGCCCCCTTTTAATCCCAAAATTCTGATTCCTCTACTGTGTATATTAGTACTTAGATTAGATTTTACTTTACTGTTGTCTGTGCTGGTTAAGTACAAATGATAAGTTGTATGACCTGTGAAGCTTTTCTCGGTTTCTCTTCATGCACATTGGTAATTTGAACGCGGTATCTTCTGATGCCTTTACGATCATTTTGAGACTAATAACTAACAAAGCACTTCTCAAAAGAAATCAAAGGGAAAAGAAAGGTTCAGAAAGAAACAAGAGACGAATGCACTTTTAGGCCGCTCAGTCTGCGAGATTGACTATAGTTGCATAAACTATGTTGATTGCCTTTTATTTTGGAGGGTGCGTTTTTAATTATTTTCATGAAAGTAATCCACATTTGACTCTCCTCTATACCAGTCCACATTAGCTTTTCCTGATTCTTTTGCCAATTCGGGAGGAAAACTAAACTTGATTTTTAATTTTTATACTGTTAAGAAACAAATTTGGCTGAGAACTTGAGAATAAGTGCCCATTCGCTAAGGCCAATAGCGCAACAAAATAGGTAACAGTTATATGAAGACATTGCGTGGTAAAGTGAATTTGTCTTCATGTGAAAAAGGCTAAATGACAGCATGTTGATACCCGTAGTAAACACCACAAATTTCTAGTGCGATTAAGCCCTTCCGTGCACCTGTGCAGTACTGCAAATGTCACACGCCAAACAGTTTCAATGTACATCTCATTCCCTCTATTTGCTGCCTTGCCACTTGAAAAGTCTTTGCCAGTTTGCCACCCGGTCAGTGGTCACCACTCACCACTGGCACAAACCACTACTTCACCTGCTACTTTATGATGATGCAGTAAATTTAGGACTATGGTACTAGTGCGGTTAAAAGTGGGATGATTATAGGACTATGTTGAACAAACACTACATCTAGGTATCGTGTTAGACACGGACATTAGAATAGAAAAGTAAAATTACTTCTAACGCTAAAAGTGTCCGTAGGTGTTATGGAGTATTGTAATTTGTAGGCAAAATTGCACAAAGGTACTAGCTGTAAAATTGTGTTGGATAACTTGTGCTGATATGATGATGCTGGCATGCTGCATGGTGTCAATGTCAATGCTAGTACACCTACTACTGGCTACTAGTACAGTAATATCTGATATGGTATTCACTATTCAGATTAGCTCTTTAAGCTCAGTCTTCAGAGTTAATTCCAGTGCAGCGGAAGAAACGGCACAGGTACAGTACTACCAGGAGGAATTTACTTCCCTAGTTGCCTATTTTACCATTTTCGTACATACAGCTAGTTAGAAACCAACAAAACTGGTAAACAGAAGGAGCCGTTAAAGAAATGCAATGAATTGAAGAGTAACCAGAAAAGGGACGAAAATTACTGAAGTGGAGGGGGCCCATTTCTCCATAATCAATTCACTTATTTCCACCTGGGGTCCCTGACTCACCACATATGCAGCATATGATATGGTCCCTGATTCCTCTTTCACTCTTCCCTTTTTCCTTTTCTTTTCTTGGCTCACTCTTCTACCTCTCTGCAAGCAAAGGAAGAAAATCACAAAGAGTTCACATCACACTCACAGACTCACCCAAAGGGTGGAAATAAGTGCATGGGCAAAGGGTCATTGCTCAGCATCACCATGCTGCTGTCTTGATTTTCATTTTCCTTTCTTTAAAGTAGAAACTTTCCCAAATACTGTCTCTCAGTGAGTTGTTACTGTTGGTTATTGTATCTCTCAACCCAAGGCAATGAGGCATTAATATTATTATTGTCATCATACTTCTCTGTCTGTCAAATCTTTGCTTCAAACATCCTAATATTAAATAAAGATTCAATCTTTATTATTTAATAGTTATTATTCCCTCTCTGTTTTTCTGCTATTTTTCTGTCATTAATGTTGTTAACATACTCTCTGTCTATCAAATCTTTGTTTCAAACATCATAATATTTAAAAAGATTCAGTCTTTGTTATTCCTCTATGTATTTTCTTCATTTACTCACCTGGGTTGTGTGCTTTTTCTCTCATTTCTCTGCATAAGCTCACAAACCCACATAGTATTTCCAACATTAAGCTTGAAAAACCATCTGGGTAGTTGTTTAAAGGAGGGAAAAAGATGGGAGCTTCAAACTCAAAACAAGAAAAGACAAATGCTTTGAAAATGTGCAGAGAAAGAAAAAGGTTAATAAAGCAAGCAATGGATTCAAGGTTTGGTCTAGCAGCAGCACATGTGTCTTACATACAGTCACTTAAGAACATTGGCATTGCATTAAGGAGATTTGCTGAAGCTGAAGTTTTGATGAATGAGTCCTCTCTCTCTCCTTCTGCTTCTGCTCACAACACTGAGATTGATAAAACTCCTTCTCATTGCTCTTACCCTTCTCCTTCTCCCTCTCACCCTGATGCTGATGTTGAGGCCTCGGTTTCGGAGTCTCCGGTTCGGCCTCGGTTGAGCTACATGCGGTCCTCTGGCGCTGGTGGCGTGGCTGTTACTGTCAGGTAGTGGTTTGTTTGTTTGGTTAATTCGTTCTGAATTAGTTGTCACGTTGGTAATTGGTAGCATTTGTTGGCACTTTGTGAGTTGCAGTGATTTAATTTTGAAGATTATCTAACTACACTGCATGGTAATTTTGACTGGTGATGTTAGGGTGTTTGCATTTTGATCATAGTGCCTTGTTGTTGGTATTAGTTGTGTTTTTATGTTAATTAAATATTTTAGTTAAGGACTTAGGCCCTTAGGGTATTTGATTGATAAAATGAGGCGAGGTTAGCACTCTCAGTGTAAGAGGAGGTCTTTACTTAGTTGGTTTATACTTGTCTCAGGTATAATCCTACGACCAACACTCATAATATGGTAGATGATGATGATGAAACCATGGCATTTCCAATGCCACCACCCCCACCTCCGCCACCGGGTGCCGAGACATCCTGGGATTATTTTGATGCTAGTGATCAAGCTGAGAGCTTTAGGTTTGTGGGTGTTGATTCAACGGATGCTAATTCATCTGAGAGCATTAGATTGTGGGGTGATGCTGTTAATCGGATTGCTTCCGTTGCGTCGGACAGAGAAAATGCCGAGTCAAAGAATCCTGGAACTTCGGGGGACAGTGCTAGTTTCAATAAATTGGAATCTCGAGAAAGTAATTCTGTTAGTACGGCGTTGGTGCCGAAGGAGTCTGCAGATAGGTCTGGTTCGAAGAGGGATAAGAGTCCTGAAAGGGAGGATCCTTCGGAGTTTATTACTCACAGAGCCAAGGATTTTCTGTCTAGTATAAAGGATATTGAGCACCGGTTCTTCAGAGCCTCGGAGGCAGGAAAGGAGGTTGGTAGAATGCTTGAGGGGAGTAAAATTCGGGTTGGTTATGCCGAGGCTAAAGGTAATATCTCTGTAGTACCTGCAGATTCTTGTTCTGTGATTATTTTGCCCATATATGGAAGTGTTCTCATGGTGAATGCGTTCCCATGTAGTAGGAAGCTCAACTCCTTCGGATTTATTGGCGTGCCCTATAAGTTGTTGTCGAGGAAAAAGCGTTCATGATTCTCGTGGTAAGATTTCATCTGTAGCTAGCATTGCCTGATGAAAGCTTTACCGTTTCGAACATAACTGCCAACCTGTCAATCTTCACCGAAGTCATGCTTTCATGTTTGAGCTTAAAAGAAGTTTGAAGGAAAATATTCCTGTCCAAACACTAGGAAAGGGATTATCCTGGCCTCCTGGATGTAGATTTTTGTTTATATTTCACGAAATGTTTAGAGTTGCTTATTTTTAACTCTGACATGAGTTGATATCTGTTTTATTGTAGAGGCCGCCGTGCCCCAAAATGTACCCAAAGTTATCATATGGAACCGGTCCACCTCTTCGCAGTCATCATCATCAAGGCATCCTCTTGCAGCAGGTTCAAAAGATGATGCTGATGATAGTGGAAGTGAGTGTGTTGAGGATTTCTGTATGATTGCTGGCAGCCACTCCTCCTCCCTAGATAGACTCTACGCATGGGAGAGAAAACTATATGATGAAGTGAAGGTATGCCCTATTGCTTGATAGTGTTGATTTTGGTGGTGTACCCTTAAGCATGTAACTTGATCATTATCACTGGCGATTTGATATGCTTACTCAGACAATTAGGCAGGAATGGTGACCTGTTTGAGCAAACTTGCTATTGTTGTTGGTTCTGTGAAGTTTGTTTGCAAATAGAGAGTGGAACTCCTGTACAAGTAGTTAGCCTGTACGATAACCATGTTGGCCGAGAACTTCTCTTAAAACTTGCGTATGCTGCACAATTTTCTTTAGTGAATCTCATTTCTCAAATATATGAAAAACATCTTCAAGGAAGAATCTAGATGACGGTAGAAGAGTGTGCCAGTCAGATAATGTCTTGACAAGTTTGCCACATACCGCAATGACCCTCCCTATTTTATGAAATACTGAAACCAAACCTTTTTTTTCCTTTTTCTTTGCCTTGGCATTCTTTTTGTTACTTGATGTTCAAATAGTCTGGGATAAGGTTATGCATCTTGACGCCCCAGAGGTAGGATCATGGGTCATGTCTATTCCTGTCAGTTGGTGTTTTTGGGTATTTGCTAGTTTCCTTGACCTTTGTCTAATTTGTTTTTCTGCAGGCAAGTGAAGTCGTCAGGAAGGAGTATGACAGGAAATGTGGCCAGCTCCGTCATCAATTTGCAAAAGATCTTAAACCGCATGTTATGGATAAGACCAGAGCAGCAGTAAAAGATCTGCATTCACGCATCAGAGTGTCCCTTCATGCTGTTGATTCTATCGCAAAGCGGATTGAGAAAATGAGGGATGAAGAGTTGCAGCCACAACTCACTGAACTAATTCAGGGGTAAGATTCAACACCATTTAACCACCTCCTTGGGAGGCTATTGTATTAGTTAAAAGAAAAAACATGCCAGATGGAAGGCGACTAATAAACTTGGCGTATCTATCATCCTAGCTACAAGATAAAATAAATTATCTGTGAGCTCTTGTATGGAAAGATTGGAATGTTGCTTTTGTTAGGGTGCAGGTATCTTAACAGCACGACTCCTTGCAGATTTATCAGAATGTGGAAATCCATGCTCGAATGTCATCATGCTCAGTACATAACAATATCACTAGCTTACCATGCCAGAAGTGCAGTGGGAACACCAGGAGGAGACGGTCGAAGGCAGATCATGGCTCAACTCCAATATGAATTTGAGTGCTTTGGTGTGAGCTTTGCAGACTGGATGAACAGCCATTCTTTGTATGTGGAAGCTCTCAACGGGTGGCTGCAAACTTGTGTCCTTCAGACTCAGGAGCGATCTCGGGGTAGTAGGAGACCATTCTCCCCCCGGCGTGTGCTCGCCCCTCCCATATTTGTTCTCTGCCGTGATTGGTCAGTGGGAATCAAAGATTTGCCATCGGACGAAGTTAATAATGCCATCAAAACCTTCTTATCTGAACTCCAACACTTGATGAAACAGCAGCAGGCAGAAGAGAAACGAGACAAGGCATGCTCAGAGGACAACGGGGATGGTCAAGCCAAGGATGATGAGACAATGACTGGTGATGGCTACTCTGGAAACTTGGCCTGCATCCACACTAGTTTGACTAAGGTCCTTGAGAAGTTAAAGAAGTTCTCTGAGGCATCTTTAAAATTGTACGAGGAAATTCGACAGAAATCTGAGACAGCTTGTACTGCATACTCAAACCCTAACAGTGCTAGACCTTTTAGATTCTAAGTAGTTCTTGTAATTAATGAAAATATTTTCAAGCCCCTTTTGCTTTATCAATTAAAGCAATCTTCTTCATTCTGGTGTCCTTTTTTTATCTTTTTTTCCTTGAACCTTTTTTCTTTCTGGACAGATGGGGTGCAGGGCTCAGCTCCCAAATGGCTTAAACCAACGCACATCACCAATTGTTGGGTAATAGTGCGCATTTCAGCCATTTCTGCACCTCAAATGTCAGTGTCGATGAAGTTGCTCACTTTAATTATTAAACATCTTCTGAAATGTATCACATGAACATCTATACAGCACCAGCTCGTATGGTCTGATCTTTCAGGGGATTGTCTACTGTTGTGAAAAGGTGATACAATTAACTTGATCCGTGCAATTATTGTACTCTATCTGGAATATAGCACTGAGTAGCACGAGTAACACACAAAGACGGGGGAGAGGAAAAAGGAAGAACCCAATACAACAAGAATTTCTTTCAGTACTGATGACAAATGGCATGGACAGTCAACTTCAACATGTTTGCATACACACCCTATCAAAAGCCAGGGTGTTGAACCACAGCATTATGGCTTGCATACAGTTGAATAGAAAGAACAAAGAATAGTGGAAAGAAGAAAACACAAGATGTCTTCAGAGTTTGACATGATTATCGTCCCATAAGCTGACATGCATCATTCATTCAAACTACCTTCATCCTTTTCCTCATGAGTCCTATCACCTATGAACTACTAGGATTCCTGATTTTGGATCTGGAACCCAATATACTTGGTGTACTGAGAATAAGCTTCTGACTGCATAGCTATGGGAGCACGGATAACTTGATCTGGAAGATCAAACGCATCAACAAGCTCCTTAGCAATAAACCTCACTTGGAAACTAAGATAGTCCACCAATTTGTGGATAGCCTGCACATCACACACAAAAGTAACTTGATCGTGAGTTTATTTCCTGCTCTATGGCTATATTTCTTCAATTGAAAATGACATTTACAGCAGTGAGCATGTTTCAGTCTGTTTTTACATCGCAGCTCAGTGTCTCAATAGAACAGCAAATAGAAACAAAGAAGACCCATAGCTTCCTATTCCATCATGATACCCCAGAAAAATATGAATCACCCAACGACCAGTAAAAATAGAGTGCAGCCAAATACAAGGCTCCTGCACAGAAATTGTTGCATGATGCAACAATCAAATTTGCAACATAGGAGCAGCAGATTTCCGAAAAAGCAGGAATTTTTTTCTTGTTCAAAAAACCTTCACTGTGCTAGAGTGATGAATGCAACTGCCAGAGGGACTGATTTAATTAAGCCACTCAGATAGGCATACAATACCTTAGCTTTGTTGGGGGCTACATAGTCCACATTGCGGTATGTTCCAATATCATTCCAGATGCTATCCAGAGCATAGAGATCACAGACAAGTTTCAAAGCAGAGCGACTCTTCTCATCAGGACAGCTGCAGAAGAAAAGAGCACAAATGACTAAGTGCCACTTATGGAACACAGGACGAGCAAGAGAACTAAAAAAGCTTGTCATTGTAAGCAAAAAAGATCAAACATCCACTAGGGGAAACCAACTAGGAAAATAAAGAACGAACCTTTTGACAGCCTCAATGAATTTAGCAAGTATGACAGATTCAATATGGGACTCTGCAAGAGTCAAAAGGTGATTCAAACATCTATTCCAGGCACCAAAACTCCCAAGAGTCTTGGAGTGCTTGCGAAGTCGCATTGCGGCACTTTGAAGAAGCCTGGATGTTCGATACTGCAACGAGAAAACACAACAAAATCAACACAAGGAATTTTCAGAACTACTAGTATCCAACACAAATGGTAACATGAGATTTGCAAACCGTATCAACTATAGAGTAAGTTGCAGTGTTCATTTTATTTACCCTGAAGGCGTCCAGCTGAAACTGCGGATTTCTGAGATGGTCTTCGCCTTCCCATCGAGCTGTCACTGGATTTGGCTGGGAAAGATAAGAGTTCATTGACTCATTCAAGTAGTTCCACGTCGCTGTAAGAGTGCCTCCACGGAACTTCTCTTGATACCGTTTCAAAAGATCACCAGCCACCTGTGTTGTGAATAAGTTATCAGATACACTGGTGGACAAGGAAAAGTCAGAGGTACTTCAAGACATTGTTGTCTATTCATCACAAGCTGCTAAAGAGAATCGAAGTTTGCATGAAACCAGTTTTCCAGTAACACAAGTTGTGTAAGAGACCATTGACCTGAGCCAGATGTTACAAGACAACTAAAGGAAGTAAGCAAAATACTAACTCCAACCAAGATAAGAGACAACAATTGAAAAGGAGTTCAAACAAACCTGTTGCAAAAGCACCGTGTTATCGCCTTCAAATGTCTGAAAAATGTCGTGGTCGTTTCTCAAATTACCAAACCTATTGACAGCCGCATAACCATGGCCTCCACAGGCTTCCCTGCAGACACTTATGGATTTTGCTGTGTAAGAAGTCACATAAGCTTTGAGACCAGCCGAAAGAGCATGAACATCACCAATAAGCTCATCATCATGCGTTTTCTTCATCTCAGCATATTTATCTACCAAGTACGAAGTCGCAAAATGGAACGCATAAGTTGATGCCAGCATAGGCATGAGCTTGTGCTGTTGAGATTGATAGTCAAGAATACTAATCTCTGGTTGCTTTGGAGGACCAAATTGTTGCCTTAGAAGAGAGTACCGGATGGCTATAGTAGAAGCAATCTTAAGCACACCAACAGATGAATAAGCAAGACCAACTCTTCCACCAACAAGCTCGCCAAGGGTCGCAGCAAACCGTTTATTGATGGTGGGGAGACTGCTGCTATACTTCCCATCCCTCGAAACATCTCCAAAGCGATTCAACAGATTATCTCGAGGAATTCTGACTGAACGGAACCTAAGAGCTCCATTATCCACTCCATTCAGTCCAACCTTGTGACCACAATCCTGAATCTCAATCCCTGGCAAAACCTGATGTGTCTTCATATCCCTAATTGGGACAATAAAAGCATGGACACCCATATCAGCATAGCCCTTTGAATCATGACTCGGCAACAATAACCTTGCAAAAACTGTGGCAAACTTGCCATGAACAGCAGCATTTCCAATCCACCACTTAAGTGCTCCATCATTTGGTGTGTTAATGATGAACTCATCTGTCATTGGATCAAATGTGGCTGTCGTCTGCAATCCTTGCACATTTGAACCTTTCCAACACAATAGTATCTCAATTCAGCAATCATCACAATTAACAAACCAAACTTTCCAAAACATCATAACATTTCATGATATTCCAAAAAGTCCATTACTTTCTACACTAAGAACAGTAATGAACAGAAAATACTAATCAAGCAAGATTAGCATTAACATAAGCAAAGAAAGAATACAAAAACCTGTGTGAAACCGTTTCATATATGAGACGGGGTCACTAGTAACCACCGATGGGTCATTAATCAAACTTTTCTGGTTTTAATAACAAGTCTCGTATAAGAAACGGATTCACACAAATTTGTGAAAGAAAGAAATGTCCAAGGCTAATGTAATTACCATGATGCAACTCAGTCATTGCAAAACAACCCATATACTCAAGGTTATCAATCCCTTCAAAGTACTTATCTTTATGCTTCTTTGTCCCAAGATTCAACACTGAACCTCCCCATAAACTGCACCAGAAAACAAATCATGATTTACAAAATCACTAAAAATAATCAACCCTGCCCACTACCTCAAAATCCGTAATATTTTACAATATCCCAACCCCACCCAAGGCAGGGCCGGACCAAAAAAAAAATAGTAATATAGACGAACAAAACACACCCTAACTAACTTACCTATATTGTACACCCATCTTAATCCCGAGAGAAATATCAACACTCCCAACAGCTTCCAAAATGGCGAAATACTTCCCAGGATCATCCGCGACACACCTAAAAGGCCTCACCCCGGCTTCCCTAACAAGACCCAGAAGCTGCTTATAGCACAATTCTCGATGATCGTCTTTCAAAATCTCCACAGGGGTCTGTAGCTCCGGCCTCGCTCCGAAATACTCGTACACTTGGTCTTGTACGTCCCTGTACTTCCCTCTCATGTGCTCTGCTAGCTCTGTAGCGTTCACTGTTGTCACCTTTTTCACGGCCGCACATGGTTCTGACGTGAGAGTGACGCTGGTGGTGGTGGGGTCAGTCGGGGTCAGGTGGAATGTCAGCCGTTGGATACGTCGGGTGGCCGTTGTGAGATCGTCATCTAACGGTTCTTGTTTTGATCTTGTTTGCATTGTTAGATTTTGTTTCTTTCTTTCTTTCTTTCTTTCTTTTTTTGGATATTTGAGTTTGGATAGTTTTAACGGAAAAGGGAGATGGGCTGACTTTTAATAATAAGGTGACGTGTGAGATTGATGGTTTGAGACGTGGTAAGAGGTGATTGGTGGGAACATTTGGCGGGTGATTAATTGTTTTGCTTTGCTTGTGTAAATTGTGTTTGGTCTTCGATCTTAATCATATATTCATGTTGTTTTATAATTGGCACGGGTATCAAGGTAGGCGGAGAGGGATATTTTAATTGGGTTATTTGGGTATGGGATCGGATTTGATCGTTTTGGTTGATAAATTGATTCAGATATGATGTGTAAATGTGTAACCGATGACAATGAGATCAAGGCAATTGACTGACGACTGGGAAGTGCTGAATGCACGTACGCCAGTCGGCCATACACACTCATTTTACGGAATTACGGATCAGAGAAAAGAACTTTCAATGACGGAGAGAGAGGTGAGGTCGTTCGCAATTACAGTTCAAGCTAATCCACGACAAAAGAGAACCATTAATTCTTTTTTTTTTTAGAAAAGAGAACCATTAATTCTTAGTTACAGGTTACAATAATCCGATATAAATTTACACTTGATGATTTTTATAAAGGATTATAACACATGTTATTAGAAGTGGAGGGCCGTTTTAAAGGTGCTATATGACAATAAGATCCCGCTTAAACTTAAAGAAAATTTATAGAGTTGCAGTACGCTCGGCGATGTTGTATAAAGCCGAATTAATTAATGTTGGCCGACTAAGGGTATGTTTTGATCGGCCGGGAAGATCTAAACTGAAAATGAACCGAAAAGGAAAAGAAAAAAACTAAAAGATGCTGAACTGAACTGAAAAAAACTAAAGGCGGTTAAGATTATAAATAAACCTAAACTAAAAAAAAAATGAACATAAATGAACTGGAAAAAATTAAATTGTAGTGCAATCGACGAACAAAACACAGCATAAGAAGGTTTAAGAACATAAATTGGCAGTTGCAGTGATGCGGATGTTGCGCTGGATGTGCGGTCTGACTATGCTGGACATGATTAGAAATGAAGTGGTAAGGGCGAAACTGGGTGCGAGAGACCACGTTGTGATGGTTTGGGCATGTCAGGAGGAGAGGCCCGAATACACCGTTGCGAAAACATGGCTGTGAGTGGGGTTAGAAGGAGAGGCAGGCCGAAGAAGAGTTGGGGATAATGCATTAGACATTCTATGACTACCCTATCACTTAGCGAGGACATGGTCTTAGTACTTGGAGAATGAGGATTATGGTATTAGACCTGTTAGTATAGGGTTAGCATATAAGGACTTGGTGTGTCTAGTGTTTCTGTTGTGCATGTTGTGGTCGCATTTATATTTTGTGTTTTACATTGTGCTTTACTTAAGTGTAGAACCATCCACACTAACCACTTATTAGTATTTATGATTTCCGCTGAGATAAAGTCATTCGAAAACTTTAACTTAGACAGTGTTTTATTTAATTTTAGTGTACAGTTCTTTTTTTTTTCCAGTTGAGTTCTACTTTAAAATTATGATTCTAACTAGCCTTTGGCCCTGTTTGGGTAAGAAGCGGATAGCAGATTGATGTGAGATACAAAAATAAAAAAAAAACTAATAAAGAGCATATTCAATAACAGATTGATGTGAGAGGAAAAAAAAAGACAAAAAATATGCTAAAAAAGAGCCAATCGTGATTTTGCCATAATGCTGCCAACAAAACACACCATGAGAATAACATTGCCATGTCTTGGAGCCCATAATATTACCATGTCTGTTAGCCAAATTGGACCAAACATCACAAACCCACTTACCTACCAATGGGCCAATTCCAAAGTGAACAAAACACGTTCCCGCCTTAACAAATTGAAATCACCCCATACTTTCCATTTCCAAAACCCCGCTCTCACAGTCACCCCCGCCCCCTCTTTATTTCCTCTCTTAATTTCCCCCAATTGAATTCCAATCTCTCTCCCTCCCAATCCAATCCCCACTCCACTCTCTCTCCTTCCCGTCACTTTCCCACCTCCAATCTCACTTTAAGCACCTCACAAGGTCAGTTCTTGCACTATCTCATTCTTAATTTCATTTTTTCAATTCTAGGGTTTTTGGTCACTGTGTAATTAATTCCAGCTTCATTTTACATTATTATTTTTGCCCCTGTTTGTATAGTTATGTTCTTTTTTACATTATCTGATCTGGGTATTTTTTGTTTTATTTTTTAAAATTTTTATCTTGGGTGTTATTTAACTTGGAAAAAATTGACACCTTTTTGCAGCTGGTGATTTTATAATAGTTGATATTTCTAATACATTGCAAAGATGGTTGAGGATAAATCTGAAAGACCCAGTAACCCACAAGGGAGAGAAAGAAACCGGCCCGTTCTCGGGGACATAACTAATAAGGTAGTGAATAGAGGACTAGGGAAACCATTAGGTACAAGATCACCACCTAAAAAGACTGAGAATGTGAATAAGAGGGCTGCTGAGGTGGATCTTGTCGATGAGGAGAATAGGTTTTGGGATCAAGTGTCTATAGTGGCGGCTGAGTTGGAGAAGAAGAGGTGTTTTAGGCCTAAATGTCCTAAGATTGCTAGTGAAGGCGCGTTGTCGCCTTTGAAGGGAGGAAAGGTTTATCATTTGCAAGGTCCTAAGGGTTCTTGTTCTTCTCAAGGTGGAAATGTCGAAAAGGAGGGTTCTTCTCAAGGTAGAAATGTCGAAAAGGAGCGTTCTTCTCAAGGTGGAAATGTGGAAAAGGGTAGTTCGAGTGTGGTGAAGGAGGTGAAAGAGGGGTTGGGTTCTGCATTGGATTACATTGATCTTGAGGCGGAAGAAGGGAAAGTTGTGAATGTGGATGAGGAAGTGAAGGAGAGGGATTGTGTTGTGGTTGAGGTGGTGGAAGGGGAGAGATCTAAGTCTTGTAAATTAAGCTGCGTTGAGCGAGGGAAGGAGATTCAATTCGAGGAGACAAGGTCCGTCCCAGATGTAGTGGAAATTGACTGCACCCAAAGAGGGGTAGAATTAGGAGATGAGAAGGATGGTGACAAGAGTATTGGAGTTGATGATTTGACTGCTGGTAGGGCAGAACAAGTTGTGAGTTCAAGATCTGTGGAGTCTCATGAGAGGAGAGCATTTGGACTCCAGAGGTGCTCGGGGCTAAAGGGTGATGGGGCTTCGAGTTTGGCTGATGGTCATGACTCGCTCAAGTCTTGTTCTTGCTCTTTTTGCATTAAAGGTATTTAGCTTTTCTGAAGTCACCTCTTTTGGCATGAACTTGTGGGCATTGTTTTAAGAGATTGCTGGTCTTGCATGTTCAAAACTCTTACCAGTTGTGATTTTGTTGGTTTGTTGTGGTGAACAGCTTCTTATATATGGGCTGACTTGCAGTACCAGGATGTTAAAGGACGGATATCTCGTAAGTGCCATGTGATTCTTGTGGTCTTCTGCCTCACTACTTGTTATTGCTTTGAAATCTTTGAGCTTGAAGCTTACAGTTTAAATTATTTACAGATTTGATGAGGAGCCAAAAAGAAGCAAGTAATTTGGCTCAAAGGTATCCAAGTGGAATTGATTCAGGCAGACATGGCGTAGGAAACACAAACAATATCACACACTTAGAGACCAATCTCACAAGTCAATGGAAGTCACTTTTTTTGAACATGGAGGGTGTACTTGCTAGTGAAAGCAACCAACTGGTTAGTCTTCCTAATTTATACTCCTTTTTTAAGTAGCAGTTCCTCCCATAGTCCATAAATTTAATTGTGTCATGATTTTGTGCAGCAATCCAACTTTCTTGCTTTGAAAGATTTGAGAGAGGAGTTCAAGATGAATTTAGAGTCTATCAATGGATTGCCTCCAGATCTGCAACAATATTCTTCTGATGCATCGGACCATACACTAAACTAGCCAAATTGGTCTGCAGCGTTAATGTGTTTGTTATCCATTTCTCAAATTGAAATTTTCATGATTTAAACTGATTGACCATGTGATGTCTCTACTTTTAGAGTAGTGCTTGTACAATGTACTATAGCTGGAGGCCGAGTGTAACTTCTATCAGAAACAAGATCTTAGATCTGCCATTGCGAATGGTAAGTAGGTGCAATTGAAAACGCCTGGCAGGCCTGTAGTCAATGTATATCTGACTATTCTAAGTTTTCATTCATATAGTCAATAGAATCATTGTCTCCTGATTACTAGTCAGAGTTATACGCTCTGGTCTCTCTAGATAAGCCTGAAGCTTCTGTAGCATCCTTGCTCTCAGAAAACTCTACGTTCTAGTGAGGCACAGGCACCTACAGATAGCTGTTTTTAGGGCTACTGCCAAGTTATGCTCTACAATTGTTATTTCCCTGTGCCCCTGTTGTGTAGTTGTATAATAAAGTATTTGCTTTAATATGGGCTCAGCTGTCTTTGAATCTTTCAATCCTCTTGCATACTGGTCGAGTTCTATTACGGAGGATCTCCGAGAAGTATATTTGTGAGGGAGACAAATGAAAATGGATTTTGCTGGCTCTAACAAACGGGAAAAAAATGGCAGTGAATTGAATTATAAGCCCTCATCTTATGTGTCTCCTGGACCATATACTTCACATCTTTTACTTGAGAAGACCTCCTTTTTGAAAGAACTTTGGGGTTATTTCTTCAGTACTCCATGGTACATTCTTGGTTTCTCTGTCACTAATTCACTATAATGCCATGAAGCTGCAAACCATGAAATTTGACATTCTCATACTATAAGATTTAAAATCCCCAGTCATTTACTGAAATGGAGTAAATCCATAACTTGAATGATGTGGTTGAGTAGGTTGTCCATTTGGGCCTGTAACGCTACTTTTGAACTTTGAAAGATAATGTAAACTACCATGTCAACTTCATTTTAAGGTACATTTGAGTGAAGCATCATTTTCATCAAAACACGAGGGTTGACTTTACACTTATTATTAGAGAATATATTTACTGGTGCCTCAGGATCATCATGGAAGAATGATGTCAACCATTTTCTTTGGCAATAACACGTGTAGTTAAGAGTTGACGTTCCAGGAATTGTCAACTCCACTGGTTGGTTGACAATGAATGAGCTAGTTGATTATCTATAGATAATGCCAGAATGATGGATTGTAATTTCTTTCTGTTTAATAATTCGTGCAAATTATCGTCTATCATATCTCCTGCTTCATTGTGGTTATTGTTTAAATGAATTAGTCTTTTACTTTCAATTTATAAATTGTTATTGCTAAGTACTCATTGATTACCACTAGTTGACTTTAGAGTTTAGATGATTGTAGTATCACCAATCACCAGTAATCTAATAGCCTCTCTATAACCGGCCTTTGCTCAGAAAGCTCTTTTGCTTATGTGTCCATCCAAAAGTTAACCTCAATGTCCTTCAGAGACACTTAACGTTGTCCCAATTAACTTTAAAACCCTGAACGAATAGAGAAGAATAATCTTTTATTTTACGAGTATCTATTATGGTTGTCAGTTCAACTGAGATACTTAGATTGTTGAGAGAATGAGAGGCGGGCCGGTCTGTCTCTCAACTACCATCATGCATAAATAGAAAATCAGGCATAAACGTCTCTAACATATTAGACTGATTACTGATAGTCTCAAACATAAACAAGATACAATAATAAGTAATAATAATTATTATTATAAAAGGTCGTGATACAGCGGCTGAATTATAAGGCAAATCCACAAATGCAGAGCTGTTAATGCGGAACTTGGGTATAGTAAATTAGTAGATGCGAGATGGAAGCATACACATCTCTTCTTCTTCTTTTTGGTGAAGCATATAGATTATTTCACATGGTAATGTAGTTGGTTAGCATCTACTAATATAAACGAGTCACCAGAATAACAAGATAAGATGCCTAATGATTAACATTAGCCTACGCCCTACATGCAGTCACAGGATTATATGCACGTAATATTCTTATCTCAATCCGAGCTGGAATCCAATCAGGGCCTTTAGGATAATTAACATCATAGAGAATAATTTGGAAGTACCACTATTTACAAAATTGATTGGGCAGCTGAGCTGGATACGTATTTGTTTTCGAACGAGGTAATCACAGATTAACGAATGGATATAAGGTTATGTTTAGTTCATTTATATTAGTGTTATTACCAATTCAATTCAGTATTTTTCAACCCAGTTTAATTCTAGTTATTGTATACTTTTAAATACATTCAATATTTCATTTTTTTTTCCATCCACCTTAATATTTTCAGTTTAATCCATTTCCAGTTACGACACACCCAAAGTAAAGTTTTTTGGCATCTGTTAGTGATTAAGTAGCATGA
This sequence comes from Pharnaceum exiguum, assembly GCA_900322385.1. Taxonomy (NCBI): domain Eukaryota; kingdom Viridiplantae; phylum Streptophyta; class Magnoliopsida; order Caryophyllales; family Molluginaceae; genus Pharnaceum; species Pharnaceum exiguum. Next base: position 82,751 of record ONZK01001181.1, on the reverse strand, counting down.
TTAAGACGTCAGATATATACAATGTGTTATTAGGATTCTAAAGGTGGCCGGTTCAGTCGTTCCTCATTTGCTGCCGGACCTATTCTCTTAGACAATTTTGATATACCCCTTCTTTTAATTTTTCCTTTGAAGTCACAATTAACTCCATTCAACATTCTTCTATGTCCACCATGGCTTTTCTTCGGTCTTCACTTCTATTGATATCTTTGGCTCTTTATTTTGTTTGCTTTTCCTTCTTCTACTCATCATGCGTCTACTTGCGATGCGGTCCTTCAATTCAGCATTTTCTTGCCTAGTTCATAGGATCTTGAACGATGCGACTGGACTTGTTTATTATCTAACTGAATTGGTTTCACAAATCACAACAGTTTAATTGTTACGGAGTACTTTGGCAATTTATATCCTACGCCCGGTGTACCATGAGCATGGTACACCAGACCCATACATATGTTATATAGTGTATCATATATATGGTTATTTTTCTTTTGAGCTGCTATGTTGCTATTGGGTCAAGCCTATATATGATCCATGGTGTACCATGCTCATGATACACCGGGTGTAGAATGTACGGATTCGAGTATTTCACATTTTCACCTCAATGGGAGTTCATAGAACGAGTTTGACTTGTTTTTTTCCTGACTTTTGTATGTATGCCTACGAGAGTAAGTACAATTGTACAATATACTATCTACTAGTACAGCAGTTTATTAACAACGATTTTATTATGAGAGTTGTCAGCGGGTGAAAACAAAACTGTGAGTTAGTGTAATTAAAGATTGATGAGCTTTTTAAATCAAGGTGCTGATGTGTTTTTCTGTCCCAAGATTTATGTTTATACTCACTCCCATTTTACGTCTGTCCATCCATAGAAAGTTCACACTTCTTTTTATACATTTAGGCTTTGTTTTGTTTTTAGCTATTTCAGTTCTAGTTACTCCATATAATTTGCATTCAAATTATTTTCAGTATAGTAAAGATCAGTTCAGTTCAGATCTTTATAGACCAACAAAACACACACTTATTGGTGTGAATTTTTTTTCATTTTTTTTGTCCTGCCAAATCTCAACAATACAACTCTATTGCCTAAAACGAATAAAAAAGTTGAGTATAAAAAAATGTTGTGGGAAGAAATTACTTCTTCACAATTTCATTTGGCTATTCAATCGCGAAATGCCGAATGACTTGAGAGATCAAAAAGTCTCATTCTCCGGAAATACATCGGTATATATTTCTCGTAGTTCCTTGTATTGATTTTTGGCAGAAGTGTACTTCGCAATTCATTGAATCAACACATCCTAATTAATTCCACTCACAGTATGTATCTTGCTTAATGGTTTTGATCACTGGCTTCTTTACCAGACAGAAACACTAGTCATGTTAATTAGGAAGCAGGGTTCTGCAAATTTTGTCCGTTGGTTCCAAGTTCCAACAAGCTAGGCAACAATTACTATGATCTGTAAATTAAACCTCGGATCAATTCTTTTTTGTCCACTAAATCCAGACCATCTAACAAATAAGTAAGTATGGGAGACGTATGTCAGTATTTGGTTTATATGATAAACGTTGCTGCATTCCCGGTAATTTGATTCCATGAATGTAACTTATTACTGCTCCCCACGACGAAAATAAAGAAGTGATATACTGATATGTCGATCTTGATCCCAGCGAGCTATTTGTTTCTAATCTTAGTCTTTCACTTAACAATATTCTTGATCCTTTGAATGAGGCCATCACTACCACATGTATCGTACATTCAATATCCATAAAAAAATTGGAAGCACCAAGGCAGTGATGAACCTTTTTTTTTGAACTGAGGCAGTGAACACTTTGTTGGGATGTAACCTAGCCTTTTGCTATGAAATGTTTTTTTGTTTCTTTAAACTTGTCAGTGGTCAATGTGTTTCTCCATTATGCTTTCCCTCTTGAATTCTCTCGTACTGCTATGATTGTAGCCATAAGCCATTCGTGGTGCACCGGATTGAGATTTGAGGACGATGCAATTAAGATTAAGGAGCATATAATGGTATAAGCATGACAACGACTTTTGAGAGGAAAAATCGTCAAATGAAGTTTCATGAATGCTTTTCTAATTTGATATATTAACAAATAGCCTGATCGATGTATCGACAGTTTGGTGTTCAAATGAACATTATATAAGTGATAGCAGCTTCTTATTAGTATCATATCTCAGAGGCTCTGATATATCAAAACAGATCATTTTACCAACTTTCTCCTGAAAATTAATGGAGCAATACTATAAGGTGATGAAAATTTCAAGAAATACTCTAAACTTCAGTAGTTTTGGTTTTCTTTTCGTCTTTCACCCTTTTCGTTTATTCGAGAGCTTACTCCGTACTAAATAAAAAATGAGACAACCCAGTTTGACAACTGACGACATCCCAACAAGGCAATAAGTAGCCAACAGCAACCATAATGGCCATTGTGAATACCGATTAATAAGTCATAAATGTCGATTAACTGAGCACTTTGTAAAATAACCTCGTAATTAGACTACGAGGTAGTACAGGCACATGAAGCCAGTCCCACATAACACTGATGCCCCAATCAAATGTCAGAGCCGCAACATGCCACACTCGTTAATACGACAAAGTTGTAGCAGATCAAGAGTAGAATGGCATAACCTATAGAAACAAGTCAAAGTAAGTGTTATGGCAAATGGTGGAAGGACACGTGTGACAGTGAAACGGTCTACGGACATCCCAGTCTTGAACAATATGCGAATACCTTATTATTGGAGGTTTAGTGACGCAGTGACGCCCCCAGTTTGGGTTGGGAATCATGGTCCATTGGAGGCTTAAGCTAGCCAAGACGTGGAATTAGCAAAACCATTTTGATCGACATTGATCTTTGGCACCGAACTTATTAAGATGAGGGAAAAGGCAACCAATGAGTGGCACTGGCATGACAATTTAACCCTATCTATATTAAAGTGAAGAGATGAAAATGGACAATTATTCGATTATCTCTTACGGAGTACTTTACAAAGTTGAGAACCTTTGAACTAAATTAAAACATAGTCTTCTAATATGAAGAAAACTATTTAGATAACTGAACAAATAATGGCAAATTATATCTTACACCCGTGTCCACCTAACACCATACATTCGGGTGTATCATGTACAAAGTCTGATTTGTTGATAATTTTGTCATGACGAGATGTATTTCTTTCCCCGCTTACTACTCATCATTCAGTCTTATAAAAAAGAAAAATGCCATTCAGGGTCAGCTGTAAATTTGAGAATTCGTATAATATCCTTGCTTACCAATTAAATCAATCTGTCTACATAATAAATTTCAATTGGCTTCCTATGGGAAGCAAAAGATGGGTACGACGCTTTCAAAAAAAAAGATGGGAGGTATGAGAGTTGACAATAGGGAAAGAGTAAGGGCCAAGTAAAGCAAAAGTGAAAGTACAAAATTTACTTGCTTAAAAAAATGCACGGGTGTGAAATAGATCTCCATTCAGGTGTATGGAAGTATGAACGGATACATATTCCCAACTCTCCACTCTCCTGGTAGGCGCCTATATAAGGCACACTGGTGACTCATTTCTGCACTTCTCAAACTCAAAACCTCATAGCACACATAAAGCATACTCCTAAGTCCTAACTGAAGCTATACAATTCATCCCCGTTTCTTTCTTGCTCTTGTTTTTTCCTAACTGAAGCTTTTATTTCCTTCTTCCAATTCCCAACAGACAAACCTGTTTTTTACAAGTGTTTGTACAAAAAAACAGGCACATATGGCTACTACTATAGATTGTAACTACAGCAATTACATGACAAGTCCACAAGCTGATTTAGTTCCTCCGACTGAGGACCTAATGAAAGCATTTGATCCCTTCACCGCCCAAAACACAAACTCCTCTACCTTTCCTGTTTTTTACCCATCATCATACAACCCTTCCTTATTTCCCCAAGGATTACCAAGTTTTGACAACATGGGCATGCCCAACCTCACCCCATCCCAAGTCCTACAACTCCAGCTCCAACCCCAACATCAACTCCACGCTCTCACTACTTCCCCCTACACCCACTTCCTCTCCGCGAAACCGGTCCCAATGAAGCAATCCTCAGCTGCCATTCCCCCTAGGAAGCAACCGGCCCCGAAGCTCTACAGAGGGGTGAGGCAAAGGCACTGGGGAAAATGGGTGGCAGAGATCAGACTACCCAAGAACCGAACCCGGCTTTGGCTCGGCACTTTCGACACAGCCGAAGAGGCTGCCTTGGCTTACGACAAGGCTGCCTACAAGCTAAGGGGTGACTTTGCAAGGCTCAACTTTCCCAACCTTAAGCACCATGGTGCACATGTGGCGGGTGAGTTTGGATATTACAAGCCACTTCATTCATCTGTCAATGCCAAGCTAGAAGCAATTTGTGAAAGCATGGCTAACTCGCAAAAGCAAGGCAAAACCGAAGCTTCTAGTACTGTTTCATTGAATTCTGACGACAAACCAAGCAATGATCAGACCAATGTAAGCTCAGATGTTTCTTACTCAAGTTCTGAGCTTCTTGTTCCAAAGTCGGAGACCTGTGCTTATTCAGAAGAATCATCTGTGGCCTCAACGTCCTCACCAGATTCAGGCATTTCTTTCTTGGATTTCAGTGAGACTTGTTCCTCTTGGGAGGAAGCTGAGAATTTGTCATCCTTGGACAAGTTCCCATCTGTTGAGATTGATTGGTCTGCTATTTGAAGATCTCATCTTAGGTCATGTTTTCTTATGTTAAAAAAAATCATGTAAACTATGTTCCCTCCCCTCTGGTATGGTGTTTTAGACATACGCAGAGGCCAGATGAGGTTTGCTACTAGTGGTAAATCATTAGCGCTAGTTTGTTAATATTAGGGTCATATAAAATCATCGGACTTGGCCTGGTGGTAATTTTTTGTCTGCCTTGCCAAGGATGATTTACAGGTTGTATGCTTTGCAATTGCATCTTTTTTAATAGATTTTTTTTTGGTTGCCCATTTGATTTGCATTATTATTTGCCATTTTCTATCCCTTTAATCTGCTAATTGAACTTTTCACCCAAAAAAAAAAAAAAAACTGCGCTGCTAATTGAACAACACAGTTTATCTAATATTAATTATGTAACTTAGACAAATTTTTCACAAACAAGAATATAAAAACATTATAGATGTTTCGCCATGTTTTATTTTCCACTAGTCGTAATTTCACTATGAAATTTTGGAGTAGTCAAATGTATAAAAATAATGTTATACCGTAGCATTACACAGTCACGCAAGCAGACCAGGTTAATGCAAATGTTGAGATTCGTATCTTGAATAAAGACCACCAATTCAAATGTTAACATGAGCAACCTATCAAAAATTTCAATCTGAATGAGGACAATAAAGCTAATTTAAAAAAATCGATATATTCTGTTGAGTGGTCTCATTTTATCATAGTTAACTTAAAATCAAGGGATACAAAGATCAACCAGAACCACAATTTTTGGTATGAAAGGATAATCCATCAGCTTTAACTTTGAAGTATCAACCAATTCGTGTCGCTAAATATTTGGATTTTTAAAAAAATTATTCTACCTTTTTTGTATCTCGAGGGGATTACTTACAATTCGCTCATATTTAAATTTGTATTGTATTTTGTTTGGAACGTAAATGATGATGGTTATTGTTGGGGATAATATCCGATCAATAAAAGTCAATAAGTATAATCAACTTGCTAATTAGGAGACACCAGTTGTTCACTTATTTACCAGATTGCCTCCCATGCAATTATGGCAATATGAATACCCGTCAATTGGTTGAGAAAAGTAAATCACTTTTAGTA